>CAJGYM010000096.1:0-281545 GCA_904845305.1 Caenorhabditis auriculariae
AAGCCTAAGCCTAAGCCTAAGCCTAAGCCTAAGCCTAAGCCTAAGCCTAAGCCTAAGCCTAAGCCTAAGCCTAAGCCTAAGCCGCAACATAACAGAGCCTGAGAACGATCAAGGCTAAGCGAAAAAACGGCGTATACTTTTTCGTGTTCCAAAAGATAGAGTAAAAAAATTGACAGACCGACGAGAAGTAAGAAGGTGGAGCCTGTGGAAGAGAGAAAAACTTGAAAAAGAGCTGACGTGCTCATTACGACGGCGGTTGTCCAAGTGTGCTAGCGTGTGTAATTTGCGTGTAACGCTTTGTCCTCCGCCGGCGGCGCTTTCAGGAGAACATGACCAAATTATTTTCTCAGTCCGTTTTAAAGTTGGTTTTTTCTGGTCTAATTTCAAAACATAGGTAATTACAGGCTGTTAGAACTTTCAAAAGACGTTCCACCGGATAGTGTTGACCCCAACACCTTGTGGGTTCCAGATGAAGCGGTCGGTTACCGACTCTGCACCATCATTGACAATGGTGTGTACGACGTCTTGGTCGGGTTCCGAGACGAGCAGGGCTTTTTTGAAAAGGTGTGAAAATTATATTCTACATCTGCAATTTTTGTTTTGTTAGAACAATCAATAACCTAATGCAACTTTTTCGAAAACGTTAATTTCAGAAACGAGTTGACAAATTGCTTTGTGAAGCGCCGAGTTTCAACACGAACAAGGACGATTTATGCACTCTGACTGAGCCAAATGCAGCCACAGTACTGGAGACTCTCGCCAAGCGATATTCACACGGAATAATTCACGTAGACAGTTTTTTTTTCTTGTTCTAAGGAGGGAGAGTCACATTTCAGACGTATTGTGGCCCGTTTTGCGTAGTGGTAAATCCGTGGAAACCTCTGCCGCCTTTGTACACCGAGGAAGTGATGACTGAGTATGCCCATTGCGGCGGCGATTTGCCTCCTCACGTTTACGCGATAGCCCAAAATGCTTTCAATGGCATTGAGCGAGGTTTCATTTTTTTGCTTGCAAAATGTTGAAGTGAAAAATTTGAACTTGAGGTGGCATGAATCAATCGATATTAATCACGTGAGTCCAAGATATCCTTTGATCATTTGAACACCTTTTCCGAAAATTAAAAAGTAAAAAAAAAGTCTAGTGGCGAGTCTGGAGCTGGGAAAACGGAAAACACAAAAAAAATTATCGACTTCATCTTGCACGCTGCGTGCTCTGGTGGAGATCGTCGTCGAATCGCCGAATGTGTCGTTACCAGTGGTCAGCTACTCGAAGCTTTTGGCAACGCAAAAACGACTCACAATAGCAACAGCTCGCGATTTGTAATTTTTTTTCTCTCGATCGAATAAAAGAATAAAAAAATAAGTTATTTTTTTCAGGGAAAAATTCATCCGGATAGAGTTTGATGAAGAAGCGCGACTGCTTGGTGCCAAAATAGAATGCTGTTCGTTTTCTTTTCTCTCACACGCTGGCTACTTTTTTGTTTTTTTTTTTTTTTTTTGCAGACCTTTTGGAAAAGTCGCGAGTGGTCAACCAAAACGAGGGCGAGCGTAACTTTCACATTTTCTACCAAGTGCTATCCAACTTTTTCGACGTGCCGCACAAGAAGTTTCTCAAGCTGACCAAAAGACTAGAAGAGTACAAGTTTCTGAGAACAATGAAGATTGAGAAAACTGTTGACGACCGAGAAGGAGCTCGAATTTCAAATGCAAGTTACCAGTTCTGTTCATTGCTTTTTTATGCTCCAAAAACTTTCAGCGCAATGGAGAAAATATAATAAAAGAAGAACTAAGGAGCTTTTTTTTCCAACATTTTCGAACACGAACTTATTCTTTTTTTTTGCAGGAATGTTTCTCCAAACTCGGCATGTCCGAGGAGGAACAACGGCTTGTGCTGCAAGTTCTGTCGGCAATTCTGCAAATTGGAAACTTGAAATTTGGCGAGCGAACTGGTCTCGACATAAGCTTTATCGAGGACGACACGGGTACGTTTGTTTTCGAGAAGAACGGGGCGAATGAACGCGTCATGTGTTACGTGCGTGACTTGCCCACATGATGATGATGATAGAAAAATAAATTTTTTTTTTGAAAAACTGATAAGAAAGAGAAAAAAATTATTAATCTTTAGAACCTGAAATCATCGCCGAGCTTCTCGAATTAAAAACATCAAAACTCGTCGACGCCTTGACGCAACCCACTATCAAAGTACACGACAAGCTCATTAGAAAGAATCAAAATTTGCAAAAAGTAATCAATTACCGATTTGTGTAGAAGATGAACTTCATAACTCAAACATAGACAGTCTTTTCTGCATGTGCCATGGCCAAAGTCCTCTACGAGCGTTTGTTTGGCTGGATTGTCAAAAAGTGCAACGATGTCTTAACCTCCGAATCTTCAAATGTTGAACCAGGTAAAAGCTGTGTGATAAAAACATATTTATTATGTGAAATCTTCATAGACGTCAAAAGTCGCCGGTTTATTGCCGTATTGGACATTGCTGGCTTCGAAATAATTCAGGTTCTGGAAATAAAATGTCCAAAATTGACAAAATTAACGCGCAGAGCAATTCTTTCGAACAGTTTTGCATCAACTACACTAATGAGCGCCTTCAACAGTTTTTCAACCACTTCATGTTTGTCAAGGTGAGAATTTAGAGTCCGTTAAAACAACGCCATTTAAGGAGCAAACCGACTATCTCGAGGAAGGCGTGAAATGGGCGAACTTCGATTTTGCCAACGATCTTGAAGAAACTATTAGTCTAATTGAGAAGGTTTTTCAAATTTTTCACGAAAATTTTTTTAAAAAAATTTTTTTGAGATTTTTATTAAGGTTTGTCACAAAATACTTCTTTTCTAGCCACTTTTATCGCTGCTCGAAGAAGAGTGCCTCGTGCCGAACGGAAACGACATGTCTTTGCTGGAAAAGTTTGCAGCAAGCATGGCGACCAACTCCAATTTCGCCAAGGCCAAGCAATCGCAAAAGTAAGAGCTTTTGATAGGATAGTTATGTATTGACGGTGGTATGAAAAAAAAAGACCAGCGAAAGTTCGAACTTCGATTTTTTCATGTCGCTCGCTAGTGAGCTTTCCGACGGCCACCTTCCCGACGAATCCCTTTTCGACTTTTTTTCTCGATAAACTCTTTGTTCTGAATCTGCCCATATAAAGTAGGCAAGTTATTCATGATTAAAAACAAAGAAATAGGAAAAAAATGTTAATAGATTTTTTAGAAAACCGAAAAATATAAGGGAAAAAGTCGGAAAGGATTTCGTCGGAAAGGTGGCTGTCGGGAAGCTCCCTGGCAATATGAAAAAATCGGTTTAGTCGCCGTTCAAAAGTTCGCTGGCTTTTTTTTTTCATACCACCGTACTGACAATCAAATCAAAATCAAATGTTTCATTTTTCACACGCACAAATGCTTTTCACGGAATAAATGTAGGGAAAATGTAGGGAAATGCGTGTTTGGAACTTGTGTTGATGGAGGGAAGAGGTCTAGTACAAATTTGAAGTCAATTTAAAATTAAACTTTTAGTTTTCGATTTTTAGCTTTCATATTTTTTGGATCAAGAGTGTTTATCTCATTTCTACGGTCGAACAGTAAATAAAAGTTTCAAAGCTTCAAAGTTCAGTTCTGTAATGTTATTTTTAAGCCATTATTTAATTTTAGGTCTGAACTTTTTTTTTTTCATACTCCAACACTATGTTTCTATCCATGTGACTCCAATGATTGAAAACTCTTTGATTAATGAACCGGGAGTGTACGGCAGGAAGGAGAGGCCGCTCTATCATGAGACCATTCCCTGGAAGTTGATTCGAACTACTCGTTGTGTTTTGTGAAGGAATTTGAGGTGGTAATCAATATTATCCGTAAATGAAGTTAAGGGCAGCAGTTATGTCTTTTTTCAAACGCCTTTGCTAAAGGGTGTTTAGTCCAAGATGTTGGCCTCGCTTTTTGTAATTCATTTTGAAAAAAAGTATTTTTGTAAATTTGTAAATTTTCTTTGAAATGTTTCTAGTCTATAGATGTCTTTTTTATTAGAGAACAGAAAAGTTCTAATTCATATTGAAGAACAGGTGATATTTTCAACTTGCAGCAGTTCATAAAGTTACTAGACATGAATGTAAAACATCTTAAAAGATTGTTCATTTTTTTCATGCACAACTACATTCACGTGACCACTCATTTTCAAGTCAGATTTAAAATGTACTCTCAGATCTCCGAAGAGTTCCTCTGTTTTTGAGCCTTTTTTTTGTAGGAAGGGTTTTCAATATTTGATTTACCATATATGACATGTGTACTCCTTGAACTCGATTGGACAAGCTGTCTATTTGCTGAAGGTTTATGCATATACAGTACCGCTCATAAGTATATTAAGTTTTTGGTTTTTTTGAGGATATCCCAGTGAGTACTTATCTGATTTATATATAACTTTCAGGGATAATGTAAAAATATACTTTGAAACATATATGGTATACAAAGACATGTCCGCAATCACTGTGACGCGTTTTTAGGCATTTTTTTATTGAATTCAATTTTTTGTTTTTTTATGCTTTTTATTTTTTTATTTATTTTTTTATCAAATTTTTTTAAAAAGTGATAATGTTGCCATATGTTTTTTTTCATGTTTTCAAACATGGGAAGAACCTCTGAAAAAAAGGATTTGACTGATAACGACAAAAGAACCATCGTTGTGGGTCGTCAAAATGGACTGACCATGATGACGTTTGCAGGAATGTTCGGCGTGACAGAGGCGTGCATTTCTCAGTTCCTAAAGCGTCGGAAAGCTCAAGATGGCTCTACTAACAGCCAACGCACTGGAAGACCACGTGTCACTGGTCGTAATGACGATAGAAACATTTTGAAGACGTCTAGAACCAATCCAAGACTCACCGCCCCTGCGATCAGACGGGAAGTTTTCTTGAATTCGCCATCTCCGCCATCCGTCTCGACCGTGAAACGACGTCTGAAGGCTGCTGGAATCATGAGAAGACGTCCAGTGAAGAAACCGTTGATTTCTGAAAAGAATCGAGCCGACAGGGTGAAGTGGGCGAAGGAGCATCTCAACTGGACCCGTCAAGACTGGAACAAGATTCTGTGGTCCGACGAAAGCAAGTTCCTCCTCTTCGGGAGAGACGGATTTCAGTGGGTTCGTGGACCAATTGAGTGCAGATATCATCCAAAATACCAATTACCCACTGTGAAACATGTTGGAGGAGCGTTTCGTCGGACCACAGAATTTTGTTCCAGTCTTGACGGGTCCAGTTGAGATGCTCCTTCGCCCACTTCACCCTGTCGGCTCGATTCTTTTCAGAAATCAACGGTTTCTTCACTGGACGTCTTCTCATGATTCCAGCAGCCTTCAGACGTCGTTTCACGGTCGAGACGGATGGCGGAGATGGCGAATTCAAGAAAACTTCCCGTCTGATCGCAGGGGCGGTGAGTCTTGGATTGGTTCTAGACGTCTTCAAAATGTTCCTATCGTCATTACGATCAGTGACACGTGGTCTTCCAGTGCGTTGGCTGTTAGTAGAGCCATCTTGAGCTTTCTGACGCTTTAGGAACTGAGAAATGCCCGCCTCTGTCACGCCGAACATTCCTGCCAACGTCATCATGGTCAGTCCATTTTGACGACCCACAACGATGGTTCTTTTGTCGTTATCAGTCAAATCCTTTTTTTCAGAGGTTCTTCCCATGTTTGAAAACATGAAAAAAAACATATGGCAACATTATTACTTTTAAAAAATTTGATAAAAATAAATAAAAATAAAAGCATAAAAAACAAAAAAAATTGAATTCAATAAAAAATTCCTAAAACGCGTCACAGTGATTGCGGACATGTCTTTGTATACCATATATGTTTCAAAGTATATTTTACATTATCCCTGAAAGTTATATATAAATCGGATAAGTACTCGCTGAGATATCCTCAAAAAACCAAAACTTAATATACTTTTGAGCGGTACTGTAGTTTAGATCTTGTTGAATCTTATGTAAAAAATTTCCTATTTTCAAGCTTATTTCACAATCGTCTGTCATCATTTTTTTTTCTCTAGATTTGTTCGGAATTTAGGAGCACGGCCGCGGTGCGGCACTTTCTGATAAAACACTACGCTGGCAATGTTCACTACAACATCGACGGCTGGGTTGAAAAGAATCGCGACCACGTTGAGACTTCCGTCCTCGAACTTTTGTCTCAATCGACAAATCCCCTTGTCAAAAGTCTGTTTCCACCAGGTAATTCTATTCAAAAAGAGAAATCCACCAGGTAACTAAGTTTTTTTTCTTCTGCACTTTATAATTCATTTCTCATTTTTTTTTTCACTTCTAGTATCGACAAGCGTGACGAAAAGCCGTCGAGGAACGCTGACTACGCAGTCCACCGTCACGTACATCTACAAGGTTTGCATTTTTCGGCGGCGATAATTGAAAATGCATTTCACAAGAACCAATTGCAAAGCTTGCTCAATACACTCAACAGCTCGTCGGCACATTTTGTTCGCTGCGTCGTGCCAAACCATGATCGCGTTCCAGGTCGAATCGATGGTCAGCTTGTGCTCGACCAGCTTCGGTTATCTTTTTTTTTTCTCTGCATGAAAACGTTGATTTTGTTTATTTTTTTCGATTGTCTGCTTTCCAAACTAGAAGCGACGGTTTTCATCATGCCCAGTAGGTCTACTCTACGTAGAGCTCTCAAAACCAAATGTTTGAAAAAATGAAAGTTTGAAAACATGAAAAAGTTTGTTTTCAACATTTCGAAACAATTTCATTTCCAAACATTGATTGCAAACGGCCACAATCAAATCGTTCAAGTTATGATCAAGACCAAAAAACAAACGTTTGTTATTTTGACCAAACTTTTTTCAAACGAAAACGAACGTTTGGTTTTCCGATCAAACTTTTTCCAAACATTGAATGAATGTTCGTTCCGATCAAACGTTCGATTTCGAAATTTCAATCAAAGGTCGGTTTCAATGAAATTTTGAGAAATGTTTGGTTGAACGTTCGTTCAAACGTTTGGTTTTGAGAACGAACTCTAATGCCCAGGGTTTTTGAATATCTTTTCAAGTTTTCCATAAACAAGAAAAATTCATTGCTTAGACAAAATAAGAGAAAATAGGGATTTCCTACCAGTATAGCCTGTGTATGACGACTTAGAATTTCACCAATCAACATTCCGCTGTGCCGCTTCGCGCTTTTAACTTTTTTTTTTCAAGGTATTCTATTGCCATGAGATCCCACAGCAATAACAATCAATTGAAAGCGTGACCTAGATTCGAAAGACGATTCGCGAACGCACGCAGTGGAACAGCGGAATGTCGTTTGGTGAAGTTTGAAATTGTGGCACACAGACTATATAGTGCCAAAAGACGTTTAAAGAACTGTTTTCTTTCACAGCTGCAATGGCGTTCTGGAAGCAATTCGCATATGTCGCCAGGGCTATCCATCTAGGCTGCCTCACAGTGACTTTGTTGCTCGTTACAAGTTGCTTGGAGGCGACGAGCTGCTGATCAACAAGACGTTGTTAAAAACGCCCAAAGAAGCCTGTCGAACAATTTGCCAAGCCGTCGAGCTGGACGAAAGCCGCTTTTGTGTAGGCAAAACAAAAATGTTCTGCAAGGTTGGCGTCATTGCCGAGGTACGTGGCTGTAGAAGCCAAAAAGCTCAGTTGATAATTTTCAATATTTGAGTTATTGGCTTAAGAATTTCATGGTTCAATATTTAAAAGATTGGTACAAAAAAATATTGTTTTGAAGACAAATGAAATTTTGTTTTTGACCACCACTAAAGTGGCCATATTTTTGTAAAGTTTCAAATTGACGCAATATATAATATTTAAGTTGGAAAGCCTTCGTCGCGCACGCATCGCGAATTTCATTACAAAATTTCAAGCTCACGCGAGGTATGGATTCGCCCAAAAGGAGTTGGAATCGAAAAGGAGTAGCTCGTAATTTTTTCTTCGTTGTGACTAAAATCCCATAAACAAGTTTAGAGACGCAGTCTTGACTATACAGCACAATGTACGCATATTTTCAAAGCTTTCTCAGTGGCCGTGGCTGCGGATCTTTCAGCTTTCAAGGGCGCTCATTCCAAGAGTAAGAAATATTCAAGTCTGATAATGAAGAATTTGACGTCTTTTTGAGGACCGAGAACGCCTTCGAATCAAAGAACTGGAGAAGGAAACGATGACGTTGAGAGATGAGATTCAAGAGCTAGAATCCAGAAACCAAGATACAAAACAAGAGCTGGACAAACTCAACTTAGTTGAGTCTGTGCTGTAAAAAGATATCGATGCAACTTTTTCGTAGGTGTTAGAACGAGAAAGGGCAGGAAAAGAGACGTTGAATAAATCGGTCGAGGATATAAAAAAGGCAAAAAAAAATCCAGTTTTTTTAAGAAAAAAAATTTTCAGAAGTTGGCTGATAAAGAGCGGCAAGTTCGGAAAACGCTGGCCGAGATGGAGCAAAACGAAGACGTTTTCAGTCTACTCGAGAAAAAATACAATGAGCAACATCAGAAAGTCATGGTTTACATAGTGTTTTTCATTTAAAAAGGGCGAACTTTGGAAATTTTAGAAAATGAATGACATTTTGCGCGAATATGAGAGAAGGGCGGAACAGTTTGACATGGAAAAAGCAGACTTGGAAAAGGAACTACGAAAGGTGAGCTAGTTTTTTTCCTCATTATCCGTTTGTTCATTTTGCAATGAACCAAATTTTTCTCGACAAAACCCTCTAACAAGAAAAGTCAAAAAGAAAAAAAAAAAGAAAAACTAGAAACAAGAAAAAATAAGCATTAAAAATGCAGCATAATTTTCAGAGAAGATTTAAACATGCTTACAATCAATTTTTTGCTAAAAACAGTGAGCGATCGAATACCATCGAAGAGATGATCAGGATTTGAATTTCGGATAGATGAATTTCGGGTAGACCGCGAAAAAAAAGTCGTGAAAAGGTAGCCGAAAATAAATGAGATAACACGTTGATTGAATATAAAGGCAGATCTGCGATTAATATTTCTGAAAACTAGACAAATATAAAAACCAAAGCGATTTTCACGAAAAAAAAAATTTACTACGTTGCAAGGTTCGAGAGCAACACCAGCGTGAGGTTGAGTCGAGCGAAAAGACCCGCAAAGAGGTCCTCGAAAAAATGACAATTTATGACGAATCGCAAGGACAAGTCACCAAATTGCTCGAAGAAAACTCGCATTTTCGACTGCAAATTGCCAAGTAAATTCACATTTGAGTTGAATACAGGTTTGAATTTTTTTTTTTCTAGGTTGGAGAACGAGGTGAAAGACGAAAAAGCGAGGAACGAGCGCCAAAACAATACAATTGGCGATCTCCAAAAGCTGGTAACCGAACTGAATGTGAGATTTTTCTCTTTATTCAATAAAAAAAAACACTGACTTCAGGAAAAGATTGCGCGGTTTGACGGACTCATGTTGAACGAAAAAAATTTGATGAGGAGGGCAGAACGCGACAAAGACCAGTTGAAGGAAGAGCTGAAAGCCGCCAAAGAATTGATTGAACGACAAGCCAAGAAAATTGATCAGTTGGTTAGCGCTTCCAATTAAAAAAAATGAACTGAAAAAAAAAACGTTCCAGAAAACCCACCTCACGCAAAGAGACAACGACGTGAAACGGCTGGAGAGAAAACTCGAGGACAAGGACGCCATGATGAAAGACTGCGTTCAAGACCTCAAAGAGAGCCACAAAGAGCGCGTCAAGGAACTCGAGCAGAAGATGGACGACTTTAAGCGAAGAAACTCCAAGTTTTTTTATCTTTTCAGTTTTTTGCGACAATTTTTTTTTTGAATTTACAATTAAACTAGTAAGTGCCCTCCTTCCATGCCTTCTCGTGGCATAGAAAGGGGTGCACTACTTGATCATTGACATTCGAACATGGGAGGGTACAAAATACTAAATTTTGTCCATTCATCAGGTTGGAGAATGAAAATAGCATGCAAAAATCGCAAATTGAAACGTTTGAACGCGAATCTTCTGTCGACTCGGACTATGGTGAGTATTTCAACCTATTTTTTTTTTGGAACTCGAAATTTTCAGGAAGATCTAGCTCTGGGCGCATGTCCATGTCACACATCGGACGACAGTACTCGTTGACCTCTATGGGCTCGTTTTCATCGCTGCGAACAATAGGCCTCCGACGCAAAGATTCGGAATCTGACCTGACGTCGTCCATGTACTCGTTAAGGTTTTTACTTACTGGAAGAAGGAATCTTAAAAACACATCTTTTATAGAAGACGAGACTCACTCTTCGATTTGCCAACCTCGCCGCCGTCTTCTCAAGTGGGCCTCCAGAGAAGCCCATCGACGACAACAACGACGTCGGCCGTCATGGAAAAAGAGCGCAGGATTCAAGAGCTGGA
This sequence comes from Caenorhabditis auriculariae, assembly GCA_904845305.1. Classification (NCBI taxonomy): domain Eukaryota; kingdom Metazoa; phylum Nematoda; class Chromadorea; order Rhabditida; family Rhabditidae; genus Caenorhabditis; species Caenorhabditis auriculariae. The sequence goes on from CAJGYM010000096.1 coordinate 10,386, forward strand.
AAAGTAATTGGCTTAAAAAAAATGTACACCTTCCCTTTTAGAGAAAAAGCCGCTCTCAAAACGGACCTGCAGTTGGTCAGACGAGAGCTGGAAGTTTACAAGTCTCAGATGACTGCGCTCGAAATGGTTAGTCTGGTAGATGAAAAAAGAACTCACTAGCCACCTTTCACAATTAGGAAAAGGAATCGCTTCAAACTATGGTTCGCAAACAGACTTCGACACTGGTCGATAACACGAGGCAGCTGAATGCAGCTCAGGTTCGCTATTCGAAAAAGATATTTCTTCGGAACTTAGATCATTTCAGAAAAACGTAGACAATCTAGAGCTGCGGCTGAAAAGAGCGCTCGACGATTCGCAAGTCTGGAAAAAGAAGCACGAAGACAGCGTTAGTGAGAGCAAACAGGAGATTCTTGCCGAAAGGTTGTTTTTATATTTATATTTATACATGAATTACATTGGCAGCGACTGAAAACAAATATATGTAGCTGCGCAATCAAAGTTTTTCCAACCACCTTTTTTTTTTTAGAAAAAGAGCTTCCGAACGAACCGTCGCCGTTGAAAAAGAGAACGAGCTCAAACAGAGCCGCATCAGCAGCGTCGAGATGGCGAAAAACGAGCTCAGTGTTGAGCTGACGAAGGCACACGCCGAAATCGACCGCTGCCGCGCTATCATTCTGCAGCTTGAAGAGAATTTGCGGTCGCAGGTTCAATTTTCTTTCATTGATTTTTCACTCAAGCTCGATTTTCAGGAGACTCTAGGCGGCAGCTTCGAGAGCCATCAGCGCAACTTGCAGTTTGAAGTGGAAAGTCTTCGAGATGAGAATTGTGCCCTCAAGGCCAAAATTCGACGTCAGTACAAGCAGATTGAAATGTTGACGCGTGAGATTTGCTATTTATTCCTGTTTTGAAAAAAAAAGATAACTCTAGACCAAGACGGTACCAGCGACGAGTTGGCTCATTTTCAGCAAAAGCTGCAGCGAATGGAGGAGCGATGACCACGGTTGAACTTTATTTTTATTTTTATTTTTTTGCATTTGTGTTATTGTTGTTCTTGTTTTTTTTATTCCTTGTTCAAGTTGTTCAATTTTCTTGTTCCTCATTGGCTGTTGGTTTCTCCGGTGAATTATAATGAAATTTCCAAAAAAAACTTTTGAGTTACAAAAAACAGTTAGGAAAAGTTTCGCCCAAAAAAGGAAATGCGGTTTCAGCCGGTTCGACTCGAATAAATCGCGGAAAAGCGAGAGGTGCCGCCAAGACGACTGGCTTGGCCGTGTCTCATCAAAACGTCGTCGTCGTAAGCCGCGTGCCCCAATTCTCTTCTTTTCTTCTCGCGCCCCTCTAAAAGAAGACCATCGCTACTACCAGCTGACTTTCTTGGTTTTTTTTTAATCTGCGTCCTTTTCATTTGAAAAATCAAATTTTCGTTCCATGTCTCATATTAGAAATTTTTTTCTTTTCGGTTTTCAACGTATAGTCTGTTCAGATTTTTAATGTCAAGTGCAATGACGTCATTCAAAAACACTCTGTGGGTGGCTCGCTCTCTGATTGGTTTATTGCACCATTATGGGCGGAGCTTGAGCATCGACTTGACATTCAAAATCTGAATAGACTATACTCCTTCTCAGAAATGAGCCATTTTCGTGGACATTTCTATCTCAAAAAAAAATTTTTTCAAGCGGAAAAAAGCTCGATTTTTATTTAGACAATTGTTAAGATTACAAATAAATTTACTCGTTCAAACTCCAAGAACAACAATTTTTTTAATACGGAAAAAGAAAATCCGAACGCTGAAAACTTGCCAACTCACAAGCAGCCAGAAACGTAAGAAATCCGAAACGGACTTTCGTTTCCGAAGCGTTGACAAGAAAAAAATCCTTTTCTGGATCCAACATCTTTCTGATCCTCGCCCTTCTCATCGTTTGACGGCGGCGGCGACAAGCCTTTTTATTCTTTGGAAATCCCTCAGCCAGTTCCTTGGCCGATCAACTCGGTACATTTCTCAAAGGATTCGACTTGTTCGAAATTCCTCAGTTCTTTTGTCTAGCACCAAAAATTCGCGTGTGCTTTTCAGCCATGTCGGCATCTCCGGCGAAACGCAAGTTTCCGCCGCCCTTGAACACACTCGGCCTCTTTGAGCCTTACGTCAAGAATGGCAAGAAAATCACGGAAGTTGTCAGGTTTGGTATTTTCATTAAACACGAAATTTTAAATTTTTTTTTTCCTGCAAACAATACAGAAACTCAGAATTGAAGGTTTAACCCTGTGGAGGTTTTCTTGGCCGGCTTTCTGCCGCCAATGTTTGGCTCCATCTCGGCAATCGTCATTGCTTTGGTCTTTCACAACGACGAGATCAGCAACTATAACTGGCAGTGCGGAGTGAGTGCTCTTCTTTCTTCCCAATAAAACCAAATTTATCAAGTTTTAAGATATCCCTTCGCTTACATCGAGATATATTCGTTAGATAATACAAAGAAATTCACGATAACCCATTGAGAGAGGGGCTCCTGGAAAAATGTTTAGTAGGGAATGATATCAGCTCACAGTAGGACTTCTGAATGAGACTAGGCTCACTAGAAGTAGTTTTTTACGCTGGTTCCGAATCTGTGCTCAAAAATTGCTTCAAATGCTTATGCAAAAAGATGTGAGCTGTCAAAGTTGAAAAATTCGATCTCTTTGTTTAAATTAAATTCGGTGGCTTCAAAATTGAAGTCTCGTCTCATTTCGAAAAATCGAGGCAAGTGCTTACCTCGTCACCAAAAATTTTGCAAAATTTGCTCCGTCTTGATCTCAAAAAGCACCACTCGAACAGTCCTGTTTCAGAGGGCCCGCTTGCCGTCGTTGTCTAGAATCATCAACCTTCCCGTTGAGAGAACTTTCTGGCAGCTCTTCCTTCTTTTTCATGTCCCGATTCGCGTCATTGAACTCATAACCGGGTGTCCGTTTTTTTTTCACATTTTCTTTTCCAAAATTGACATTTTTACAGTCTCGCGATACAAACGGATGAGAAACGTCAACTACAAACGCACCTGGTTATACGAAATTAGCCGCTACGCGTACTTTGTCGTGGGGCTCCTTGAACTCGCATTTCTGTCTGGCCTTTCGATTGTCGGAGAACGAGAGAATATTCGTGAGACTTTTATTTCAAATTTTCGTGCCCAACTTTTCAAAAAAAAAAGTGCCAGTCTTGAAATGGGGTCAAAAATCTCAAGTCAAAACGATTATCCAGAAATGCACGTCATCTTCTTCTACATCTTCGGCATTTGCGGCATCATTCACATGATTGCCAATATTTTTTGCCACGCCCATTCGCTCTACTATCTCAATCCTTATGTAAATCTTTGCGTTCAAGTTCAAGCCTGAGTATTTTTCTGCATTTTTCAGGGACGATTGTCTTACTATTTAAAAATAACCTTCACCTCGCTCTACATTCTCTCGACGCCCATTCTCATTGGCTCTTTTCTACTCTACTGGCGCAAATGCATCACTTGGGGCTCGTTTTTTTCACTTGTTTTCGCTTCATTTTATACACAAAAAAATTTGAAAAATATAACTTTTTAGCTTATGACGTTTTCGCAATTTGCGAGTACAGCGGCGTCTTTCTCAACATTTGCTTTCACGGCTGTGCCTTTTTCGACATTCGCTACAAGGTCACGTTTAGGTTCGTAGCTTCATGGCAAGAAAAAAATATCTTTTTTTGAAACTGAATACACTTGTGACCATAATTATAATAATTTATTGACAGATCAGCGTGAACCCTAACGAGTTCACTTGGATCTAGAATTTGAGAGAATACATTATACAGTTATACATCATTTGAGTCGTGGAGGAATAGACAAGAAGATCTCGTGCAATGGTAGATTGACCAGTAAATTTTTTAAAGACTTGGGGTGGTGGCTGAATTGAAATTTGGAAGTGAGTTTGTTCCAAGTAGGAATTGTTTTAAAGAAAAAATCATTAGAAGACCATAATCAGTTTAAAACCGGAAGCAAATTGCAGCGTCCGCCGTATCGAAGACGTGCCGCCGGCCAACAAAGCCCAGGACGACAAGAAGATGGAAAAGCATTAGTTTGCTCGTGAACACGATTATGTTATCTTATTTATTCGATGAGCAACGAAAAAAAAATCCTGGTAAAACCCAAAAAAAAAAAGTTAAAACTCCTCTTGTCAAATTCACTCAACACGGGGAATCTTGTGAACGTGGCACTCGACAAACATGCGCTTCTTGACGATTGGTAGGCCAATCACGTCAAAATACTGGACTTCCCGGTCAAAAAAATTGGATGCTGCCTGGAAAAAAAAATGCCAACACTTCTCATTTTCATACATTTTTAAAATTATTAATCAATTCTAATATACTTTATTTGGAATCGTTAAACCAAATCAAAGTTTTCCGTTGAGAAAAAAAAAGTTAATCCGGATTTCTTTCTTTTTTTTTCGAAATAACACGGCGGCAAACAAAATGTGTTGTACGCAGTGCACGCGATACATGAAAAGCGACGCGCAAAAAGCAAGGTTGAACGTTTATGGCGTGTTCATCGGAGAAACGGAACATGCTTCAAAACGAAAAATCGTGTTCATCGGCGCGCCAAAGTCGCTCCAAAAGAGTACTAATTTTTGTTTTGGAGCAATGTTTTTGCGTTTCGAAGCAATTTTCGTTTTGTCCGATGAACACGCCATTATCACAAATAAAATATTAATTTTTCTGGCTGTTATTTTTTTCCAGACACTGCCGGAAGAAATTTCTACAATATTGATATTCTAAAAAAATCACATCTAGAACTAAAATGAGAAGTAAATCCTTTTAAAACTAATATTCTATTTCAACCTCCAAATTTTTTTCTGACCTCTAAACACTGGCGAAAAATATGGCACTTACAATAAAAAAACAATATTTTGTCAGAAAAACTTTATGTAACGGGAAACCGACTGAATATCGAGAAAAAAAGCTAATAAAAAAAGGATTACATCAAAAAAAGAAATAGGATTTTTTTCTTATATCAGAGAATATTTTTCTGGGTAAGCCGTGTTTACGAAAGAAGAGCCAATTCTTGAATCAGTTCTGAGTGAATCAAAAATTTTAATGAAAACACTTTTTTTCAACTTTTCTTTTTTTTTCTAGCATTTCTCGTTTCAAACCAGGAACGCAAAAAATCAAACCTCAATGCACCCAAGAAGATTTTCGATCTGAAAGATGGCGTCGATTCCGCCGTCAAAGTAGTCAATCTTGCTAGTGATGATTCGCAGCAAGGCGCTCTTCATGCGTTCCTTTTCACGTCTCATTGTTTCTCGCCCGACCGCTGTCATCATCATAGGCGCCATTCCTAAAATTAATTTCTAGCCGATATTTTTTGTACACATCCAAAAACTTTGTTTGCTAGTCGAAATGAATAACTAAAATCACATATTTTCTCCTAAAGCAAACTATCACTAAACCTTGACTGAAAAAGACGTTGGCTTTGAGCATGGCAAAGGTCTTGTCATCGACTTTGAGGTTGATCATTGTGTAGACGACGTCGGCAAAGAGGCTGTCCGTCAGTTTGCCAAACAGGTTGCGCAAGCTGACAGAAGGAGGAAAAACTTAGTCGGGAGAAAAAAAACGGCCTACTAGGGATCCTCGACAGACTCCCTGAGAGTTGCATCTTTAGGAAAAACATTTCCCGAACCAAACAACAGGCCGTTGCACATTTCCCGCTTCGTGTAGTAAGCCATAGTGAGCAAAGAGCAAGGCGTCAGTCGGCAAGTGAACCAAACTTGCTAAAATTCCTCTCAAACCGGGCATCTAAATGAAAATCGATCCAACCTTGTCGTGTAGGCACAGCGTGTTGAAAACTGGAACATGGGTAGCAAAGTCCAAAAAGTGAACAATCCCTCGAGCCCAGGCGCGTAAGAAGTTGGACACGTTGAGAATCTCGAGAGGTCTCCAGTTTCTCTGCAATATTTTTCTTCAAATATGTGAGACAAAAAAATATTAGTACACTAAAAATATTTTGAAATCCTTTCGCAGACCTCAAATCTCGGACACTGCGGGCCAATCTTCTCGATGAGCTCACCAACGGAACAGTCGAACATTTGGCCGATCAGCTCAGCTTCTTTCAAGTTTGTTGTCGAGCTCGACGCCATGCTTTCCAAGTTTTCACAAAACCTCAATTATCAATTTAAAAATGGTACGTTTGCAGTTCACCAACTTTTCCAAGTTGACAAACGTGCTGACAATATCCTCAGCTTGTTCCAACGATGGGAACCCTTTAATGGATGGCTGCTGAGAACAGGAGATGAGTCAAAGATTCGAGTTTACCGTTTTCGGGTTCGTCTGTGGCTCGACGAGGAGGATAGAGGTGTCGGCGAGCTCGTTGTCGACCACGGGAACTGATGTCACCGACTTTTGTTTCACACGAATCTCTCAATTGTAATCATTTTTGAATAAGTTCAAAACTTTCGTTGAACCACAAAAGCGACAGGAAAAAAAGACACACCTCTCACATTCATCCCGACAGCGACGCATTTACGCCAGCGGCAAGATCGGCAGATGTTTCGAGTTCCTCAAAAAACCATCATTAACAACCTTTATTTGTGCAAACCTTTTTGTATGATGCACGAGTTGCCGCGGAAGCACTCGAGGTTCTTGGCCGATAAAAAGACCCGCCGAAAAAACCCCTTGCAGCTTCTAAAAAGTAGGAATAAATTTTGAAGCTTAAAATCCAAGCAAACGTACGGGCAACAAATGGTCCCATAGTGAGGATGGCCGTTGACGTCTCCGCACACGCGGCAACAAAACATTATTCTTTTTGATCGCGGACAAGGGCTATTTGGCAACTTGAAATCGTCGTTTCCATGCCAACGAGCTCTTTCGAGATTAATATGACAAACGACCAGTGACCGAGTTCTTTCTAAAGAACTTCTAAAATTGAATCTTCGAAACAGTTCAAAAGAAACATTTCTTCACAAATGCGATTTTCGCGTTGAAAGGCCCATTCAAACATTTTCTTTATCATAAAATAGAATTAACACACTGTCTCTGACATTCTCAAAAACAGTGAGTACAATAGAAAAAACATTTTTTGATTTTGATGAAACTTCACTAGCCGTGATAATCTGTCATTAGAAATGCCGAAGCAAGTTTTCAGACCGATTACTCCTACCGTAGCTAGATTACGGTAGGCAGGTCCGTCTTTGCGTATCTATGCGTTTTTTCTATGCATACTTTATATCAATCGATAAGGAATGCAATTTTAAGAACTTTTTCAGTACATACCATCATGGGTTACGGTAGAAATGTTTTGAGTTACGGTAATTTTTGTGTCTGCGATTTTGAATTTTCCGTCACTCTGTGTGTTAGGGGAAAGACCACGTCTAGTAAATTTCTTAGAACATTCTTCTCAGCAATACCTACGAATAGATACCATTTTGAAATAGATCTGTCCTACTGGTCATTTCGGATAAACGCTTCGAAGAGGCGCAACTTGGTATCTGACGGGAGAATCGCTTGCGGTTAGAGATTTTTACCTTTCCTTTCTCATTAGATCCCGTGCTAAAATTTTTTTCATCTGACAGTGCAGCATTGTACTTTATAGATGAAAATTTTGCCTCCTACTTTCAGCCTACCCCTTTGATACGAAACTCAGTTTGAAGCCGATTTTTGCCTAAAAACAGCGATTCTCAACTTTCAACATTTTTTTTTCTGTGCTCAGTCCTACTGCGGCTGGGCTCTGAAATCTCTTTTATATTTTTTACGTGTCGCATAAAATAATTGATCAAGAAAAAACTGTGTTTGAGCCAACCCATCTAGCTCCGAATTCGAAGCCGATTTTGGCCTAAAAACAGCGGTTTTCGATATTGTATCCTTCTTCTGGAGAGTTTATCAATAGATAAAATCTTTGCTTTAGATTGAAATAAACCAAACTGAACCTGTTTTCAAGCACTTTTCAACCTTGAAGATTTTCACGAGAATATAAATATTCTCATGTAACTTTCCGTTCTCGAAAAAATCATTCACAAAAATTTGAATACCTTCTAGATTCAAGGTGCTAAAAAATTCTTTTGTGAGTTTGTTCAGCATTAATTCAAGCAAGAATAGGTCAACGTTGCCTTCAAACTGAATTTGAGCTAGACGGGTTGGCTGAAAGTCGAAGGAAACATTAAAGAAACGAGAAGTAAAAATCTCTAACCGCAGGCAATTCTCCCCGTCAGATGCCAAGTTGAGCTCTTCCAAGCGATTTTCCGGAATGACCAGTAGGACAGTTCTTTTTAAAGTAGTGTCTATTCTTAGGTATTGCTGAGAAGAATGTTCTAAGAAATTTACTAGACGTGGTCTTTCCCCTAACACACATAGTGACGGCAAACCGAAACCGCAGACACAAATATCACCGTAACTCAAAACATTTCTACCGTAACCCATGATGGTATGTACTGAAAAAGTTCTTAAAATTGCATTCCCTATTGATTGATATACAATCTCCTTACCTCTTGCTTTAAAATTAGTTTAAAATTTTTTTCTTGAGACTTTTAAAAAATGCTTATTCATCTGAGCAGGAAAGTCCTTCTCTGACCCCAGTCGCCAGCTTTCCGCCAATCTTTCGCCAGCGCGCGCCCCGTCTTTCGCGAGCTGGCGCGCCATATCGCGGCGAGCTAGCGAAAAAAAGCGCGAGCTGGCGGCGAGCTGGCTATAGGCAGCGCCAGCGAATCGCCAGGGTTACCCAAAGCGCGCGTTTACTCCCTTTTCTCCCATTTCTATTCTGCCCTCGCTAATGGAATTTTAAATTATCAAAATGAACTGCAGAACCGCATACATCATATTTATCAAATACGCAAGAAACAATATTGAAAATACCGGAAAAATAACGTTCAATAAATGAGATAAAAACATGTGAAATTTTGATTTAAAAAGGAAAAAAGATGTTATTTTTTGTGCGAATGGAAAGTTGAAAACTATGGATGGTAAAATAAGAAAATAGCGAAAATTTCGACGACTCTTCTTACGAATTTTATTCCTTTATTTTTCTTCGGTTTTTCTTTGTTTCATGCTTTTTCATTTTTACGTTATGGTCTCACTGTGTGATTTTTCATACCATTCTTTAAAAACAAGATATTGATCGAAAAAAAAGGACGGAAGGATCTTTCGAAAAATTTGCCTATGTTTACAAAAATCGCTGAAGTCACCGTTCGAAAACTCACTTATTTAAAAAAATTTTTACCATTTTTCAACAACCACAAAAGAATATCTTGGCTAGAACTTTGACCTGTTTTGCAAAGAGAACAACGGAAAAAATGGAAAAGAGTCGAAAATGAGAAAACGAAAGAAATGTAGTACAGATTGAGACAGAAGACGGTAAGACAAAAAAAAATTGGAAAGTGCTCCACGAAATATTGGAAAAAGTTTTCGAATTGAATCGTAAGATGGCAGGCCGGTGAGTGAAGATAAGAGTTAAAAACATTAACTGCTAGGTTTGAAGTCGAAGGTCATAAAAAAGTTAGGTATAGCTTTTCGAGTACGGAAGGTGTGCGAAACACGATGAGAAAAAAAAAATATAATAAGTCGAAAATAACTAGTAAATCGATTTTTTTTTCATATATTGACTAGAACTTCAACCTGTTTTTTAAAGAGAACAAGCATATGGAAAATAGTCAGAAATCAAAAAACTAAGCTGCTTTTTCTGGCTCGACAGTAGTAACCTCGGCGGAGATCTCATTTGCTGTCGCTTCTGCTGTTTTCAAGCAGTTTTCGGAAATCGCAGCGTCTTTGACCGAATTCAGGATAACGTCATCGCATTGATCTTTCTAAGATATTATTCAATTAAAAGTACATAAAGAGAATTCACACACTCTTTCGATACTTTTTGCGGAGTTGCGATAGCGTGGTTCTCTTTATCTTCATCATCCAATCCGTCTTCGCGCACAGACTTTTTCTAAAATCAGAATAAAGTATAGAAGATTGAGAAAGTAACGCACCTTGCTCATGATCCACATGTCGTTCTCGAATTTAGCTCTTCTGAGCTCGTTCCTGAAAAAAACGTATTGCGTAATATGATTATTTTTTTAGTACTACAGTGCATTGGTGATCTGTTTCGGAATTTCTTCAGAAACAAATTTGTGCCTGAGTTCACGCATATGCTTGAACTGCTTGAGCCGAGTGGCATGATCCTTTCCCAGATTCAGAAAAATATCTGTAAAGGTTATAATTTTTAGGATGGTTTATGAAGAAATTTTTATCCAACGGTGTGTTGTAATATTTCTCCTCCTCTTCTATCCATTCTGGCCTGTCTACCGAAAAATACTTCGCAAGCGAAACCTGAAAATCATATGTTTTTAGAAAAAAAACTGATGAAAACCGATAAGTTGTTCGACGACTTTTTTTGTGGAAGCGGCTTCAAGGGTCCACCTTCACTTCTTTTATGAGTGTATTGACGGATCACGCCCGGTTGCTTGCAGGACTATAATTTTAAACTAAATACAAATTTTACAAATTCACTTGCTTTTTTGAGATTGTGACGGAAAAGTGTATTGAGTTGTACATGAGGTTCTCCAACCGCTGGCCACCCTTTCGTAGTGAGTGTCCAGTTCTTTAATATAGACGAATAAAAAAATAATAAATTGAAGTTCAAACTGTGAAAGGGCCTTCGCCCAGAAAAGGAGAACTTGCTGTTTTTCGACGCTTCGCGACGTAAAAAAATTTCATACGATACTTTCGTTGTACTCAACGCGGTGAATGCGATTTTTCTCACTGCTTCCGTTTTTGCTGACTGAACCATTTCCTGAAGGTAAATTTTAGATTTTATGAGAAAATCAGTAATCTCGCCCCAATTACGCCACCGAAGACCATAGAACTTAATACAAATAGTTGATCTGTGGGTTTTTTGCATTTTTTGAACTCCTCTTTTATTCCAGAGTAGTGTAAGGTCTCCATTCGCGAATGGTTATCGGAGACGAAGCCCTAAACAACATTTTTTTGTTACGAACTTCTTTTTTTGTCAACCTTAAGAGTAGCTTCGGTACCATCTTCTTGTAAATTTCTGAAATAAATTTTTTTCCAGCCTCAAGCAGATTATATGACGTATTGTTGAAACATTCGCTCAGTTCTTCTCGCAGGTTTGGCGAAGGGCTTCCCACAGTATCCACCAAGGGAGAGAGGTTTGCGGTCTCAAATCCAGCTTCAGGCTCTTCAGCAAGAGTTTCAGCATGAACAGACCGAGGTGGGCGTCTTAATCGATCTTTAGCCGAAAAATAGAGATAAAATTTTATATTTTTGATTGAAAGTGGATTACGCTGTTTTTAAAATTTGACGGAATTTCAACGTCTGCTGTGACGCGTGGAGTTTTTCGATAAAACAGTGAGAAAATAGAACAGGATTACCCTCGTTTTTGTGGTGCGCTCCTCCCTCTTTGCCGTGGTGCGCCCATTCCGCGGAAACGTTCCCGTCCTTGAGGGGCATCGTATGGTGAAAATAAATGACCCCTTCGACGCCTGTAGAGCCCATATCATTTTAGTTAAAAGAAAAATGTTGCCTTGAAGGAGTACTGGTGTACATCCCATCATCACGGTAGTATGGCCAAGACTCCTGAGTTTCGGGAGATATTTCTTCTTCGAAATATTCCTCGTCCTGCTCCGAATAAGCAGACATCCTGAAAAAACTTCTCTCGGACTGTTGAAAAAGTTTTTTTTCCCACCTTCTATAATATTCTTTTGCTTCCCGTGGGTCGCTGAACATTGCGCCTGTTGAATTCGGATATTGGAATTATCATTAACGCTCAAAAGATATAAATTAGCGTACTGCACGCTTGAATTTGTTTTTTTTTCCAATTAACGAATACGTGAAAAGAAAACATTTATAAACATGTTGAGATTAAAATTCAAAAGTGAATTGCGAACTAAAGAAACAAAAAACAATTTGAAAAAACAGTTCCCTAAACTTTCCTCTGACCCCAGGCGCCAGCTATCCGCCAGAAAAAGTCATTTCGCCAGCTCGCGCCCATCAAATTTGTGGCGGATTCTTGGCGAACTTCGAGATTTGTAGCGATTTGCTGGCGACATAGTACATCAGCGCAAATTTGCTTTTTATTACTGTATTTTATGTAAATTTAAGAACGAAAGTTTAGGGAACTGTTTTTTTAAATTGTTTTTTGTTCATATCACTCGTTTCTTTTATGTTTCGCACTGTAGAGAGAATTAGTTCAAAAGATTTATTCAGAATGGTTCGTTATAGGAAAGATCGACCGACCTCCACTGAGCAGTCCAGTAAGGTCATGTAAAGTTTAAAAAAAAATTGAGCTGCAGGAAATCTTATCAAGCAGATGAGAACGGCTTATAGGAGAAGCCTCGACGCAGAGAGTCGCTACGAACAAAGTATGGAATTTTCAGAAGAATCAATAGAGGACCGTACAAATGGTTGTTTCATTATGTGGTATTTGAAGATGTTTTTTTGATTTCAGAAGTTGAAATGGAAAGTGTGAATGTGAGGGAAGATCCTTATCGAACGCCAACAACCGAAACCGAGAAAGGCAATGCTGCTGAACGAGAAATGAGTGGGGCGTTGTTCGAAAACAGTATGTTTATATAAAATTTTCGAAACTTTGAAAAAGTTTCAGACGATTTTCGTTCCTATTCATCAGAAATTAGTTTGCCCCTAATGATGACTATATGCACTGTCTTGAAGATGAGCCTTTCCTTAGCTCAAATAAGTCTTTTGCCCGCTTTGGCTGCTATTATGACTGGATTTCAATCGATCGTAACGGTAGAAAATTTTTCAAACTTTCGAAATAATTTTTGAACCTTCTTTTTCAGGCTAGAGCTATCGAAAAGGCCTTGAAAGCAGCTTATAAAATCTTAATTGGTCAAAGAATGTATTACTGTCCTCGTTGCCTAGCTTCTTGCACTTCAAAAAAGGGTTATTGTGTGAACAATACTTGCCGCTATTTCGCGTAAGAAACGTTAATAGATGAAAAAGTTATATTTTTGCAGGAAAAAATCTAAAGGTTCCAAACTGTGCGATCCTTTAATCTTGACACCCTTCAATCTTGACTTTCAAATCAAAGAAATTTTGAACTGTAATATGGGCGAAATCATACACGTGCACCGGCAAATTCATAGTGGACAGGTATCTCTTGTTCTATTTCGAAAAAAAGGAAAAACTATTTAGAAAAAAAGTGATGCTCCGAAAATTCCGCCGCGATACTTAGAAATCATCGAAACAAAAGAAGATTTTAATAACAAAGTTATTCACGTAGCTTACAGTTTAGCATATGACGGATTCATTCCAGCGAGAATCACCAAGTAATCGGCTTTTTCAAAAATAGGATTAAGAGATAGTTTTCAGACGAGAATATCACCCTTTTTACATTCGTTTTGAATCCCTGCAAAGCCGCTTGAGAAATAACCCGAGAAATATTTGCTTGGCGTTATTGTTTTCTGCTAGAGGAGGAGTCAAAAACATCCACATGGATTTGATGATGTGTTGGTGAGTCTTACATTATGACGCAAAAAAAATTTTCGTTGAGGTTGCTCCCACAATTGATAAGACTTCAAAACGATGGGCTGTGGTTTGAATTTAATGGAACTTCGTGGTTGATGAAAATGAAGCCGATCCATATTTTAAGTGACTTGAAAGTTAAAAAATATTAAAAGAAAAAGACAAATTTTTTTTTTCAGGGTCTCCGCATGCTATACACGCTGCCGAACTGGAACTCCAAATACGGATGCCACCGCTGTTATGTTCCAGGGAAAATCGTGAAAGGAAGTGTTGTCTCTTTTCATAGCGACCAGAAGCATGCGCTACGAACACCCAGTGCTTGCCGTGAACATGCGAAGAAAAAAATTTTTGGTTTCCGAGGTTAGTAATTTCGGTTCCGATTGCAATAACTTTAACTATTCAGCTGATGTGCCGACTTTGAGACTCATCACACCATGTGAAAGTCCCTTAGATTTCCTGCACTGCGGACCCGAAGGAGTCATAAAAGACTTTTTGAAAGGTGTATGAGAAAGAAAAATGGGAAAAATAAATATTTCAGAATTGACTGGAAGCGCTACACGAATTGGAGATATGAAACTTGAAAAAAAAATTAACGAAAAAATAAACGAAACTCTTGCTTTGACCGGAGTAAACTGCAATTCAAACTGCCAACTTTTAACGTTGGTCGACTGTGCGAATATGACAGGAAGCCAGATTTTGAAGGTTTTTGAATTGCCGATTCTCAAAAAATATCTCTTTGTAGCTTAGCAGGGTGGTCTTTCCACTCGCTACGGCTGTTATGGCGGTGAGAGACGTTCAAAAATGTTCAATCTTACTGGGTCTTATTTATTTCATAAATGAGACTTCTAAAGACGTTTTCGACCCTTATTAAAAATTCATCGAATATGGCTATTCAGGTTCGTCATTCGCAATCATTTTGAGAGAATGGCTAGCAATTTGACGGCGACTGGTACAGGTGATGCTTCACGTGATGAACTCGAGAAGTTCCTTACACCAAATGAGAAGTCACAAACACGAATTAAATTGAAAAAAAACGTTATACTTTCAGAAACGTGGATAACTTGTTGACTTTTGCCGGAATTTCTGCTCCGACCAACAGTTCAATAAGGCGCTTGAAGTCACAGCATGCACAGCTGGCAAGAAACTTTCGAGCAACTCCTCCTTTCTTGTGAGTGTAAATCTGACCTGAAGTTGCCGGTCAAAATAATTTATAAAAAAATTGTTTAAAAACGAAACCATATTCTCAAAAAAAATAAAAAAATAAAGACTGTCTCCTTCGTCTCAAGAGCGAAGTTTATTTAATGAATTTTTGAAACAAAACAAAGCAAGTTAGTTCAAAATTATGATTTTAAGCTAGAAAAAATGAAAAAAAAAATTCACTTCACCTTTATTTAGCTCCCGGCTGATTACCTCCGACGGCGTTCCTTACGCTTCCTGTGATTATTGGCGTCGGGATTTGTCGGGAGGGCAAAGCACTTTCATGATTTGCTCCAATGGATCGCTGTCTTCTGCTACCGCAGTTTTTTTCTTTTACCAAAACTTTGAGTGGTTTTGCCTAGGAAAAGAATACCGTCTATGTTCTTTCCATGAAACTTTTGCCCTTGCCATTCAGCCTGCTTCTCACCGAGGGAAAGACAACGCGAAGAACTTGCTGCATCTCTGCTCTGAGCTACCTTCTTTTTTCTTTCGAACTACGAGTGCAAAATATACGGTTTTCCCATGTTCAAAAATTTGCGGGCCTGCTATTGTTTTAAATTACGCCCCACATGTTTTCATAATGAGCCTTCCTCTTTAGTTCGCAATTCACTTTTGAATTTTAATCTCAACATGTTTATAAATGTTTTCTTTTCACGTATTCGTTAATTGGAAAAAAAAACAAATTCAAGCGTGCAGTACGCTAATTTATATCTTTTGAGCGTTAATGATAATTCCAATATCCGAATTCAACAGGCGCAATGTTCAGCGACCCACGGGAAGCAAAAGAATATTATAGAAGGTGGGAAAAAAAACTTTTTCAACAGTCCGAGAGAAGTTTTTTCAGGATGTCTGCTTATTCGGAGCAGGACGAGGAATATTTCGAAGAAGAAATATCTCCCGAAACTCAGGAGTCTTGGCCATACTACCGTGATGATGGGATGTACACCAGTACTCCTTCAAGGCAACATTTTTCTTTTAACTAAAATGATATGGGCTCTACAGGCGTCGAAGGGGTCATTTATTTTCACCATACGATGCCCCTCAAGGACGGGAACGTTTCCGCGGAATGGGCGCACCACGGCAAAGAGGGAGGAGCGCACCACAAAAACGAGGGTAATCCTGTTCTATTTTTTCTCACTGTTTTTATCGAAAAAAACTCCACGCGTCACAGCAGACGTTGAAATTCCGTCAAATTTTAAAAACAGCGTAATCCACTTTCAATCAAAAATATAAAATTTTATCTCTATTTTTCGGCTAAAGATCGATTAAGACGCCCACCTCGGTCTGTTCATGCTGAAACTCTTGCTGAAGAGCCTGAAGCTGGATTTGAGACCGCAAACCTCTCTCCCTTGGTGGATACTGTGGGAAGCCCTTCGCCAAACCTGCGAGAAGAACTGAGCGAATGTTTCAACAATACGTCATATAATCTGCTTGAGGCTGGAAAAATTTATTTCAGAAATTTACAAGAAGATGGTACCGAAGCTACTCTTAAGGTTGACAAAAAGAAGTTCGTAACAAAAATGTTGTTTAGGGCTTCGTCTCCGATAACCATTCGCGAATGGAGACCTTACACTACTCTGGAATAAAAGAGGAGTTCAAAAAATGCAAAAAACCCACAGATCAACTATTTGTATTAAGTTCTATGGTCTTCGGTGGCGTAATTGGGGCGAGATTACTGATTTTCTCATAAAATCTAAAATTTACCTTCAGGAAATGGTTCAGTCAGCAAAAACGGAAGCAGTGAGAAAAATCGCATTCACCGCGTTGAGTACAACGAAAGTATCGTATGAAATTTTTACGTCGCGAAGCGTCGAAAACAGCAAGTTCTCCTTTCTGGGCGAAGGCCCTTTCACAGTTTGAACTTCAATTTATTATTTTTTTTATTCGTCTATATTAAAGAACTGGACACTCACTACGAAAGGGTGGCCAGCGGTTGGAGAACCTCATGTACAACTCAATACACTTTTCCGTCACAATCTCAAAAAAGCAAGTGAATTTGTAAAATTTGTATTTAGTTTAAAATTATAGTCCTGCAAGCAACCGGGCGTGATCCGTCAATACACTCATAAAAGAAGTGAAGGTGGACCCTTGAAGCCGCTTCCACAAAAAGTCGTCGAACAACTTATCGGTTTTCATCAGTTTTTTTTTTCTAAAACATATGATTTTCAGGTTTCGCTTGCGAAGTATTTTCGGTAGACAGGCCAGAATGGATAGAAGAGGAGGAGAAATATTACAACACACCGTTGGATAAAATTTCTTCATAAACCATCCTAAAATTATAACCTTTACAGATATTTTCTGAATCTGGGAAAGGATCATGCCACTCGGCTCAAGCAGTTCAAGCATATGCGTGAACTCAGGCACAAATTTGTTTCTGAAGAAATTCCGAAACAGATCACCAATGCACTGTAGTACTAAAAATAATCATATTACGCAATACGTTTTTCAGGAACGAGCTCAGAAGAGCTAAATTCGAGAACGACATGTGGATCATGAGCAAGGTGCGTTACTTTCTCAATCTTCTATACTTTATTCTGATTTTAGAAAAAGTCTGTGCGCGAAGACGGATTGGATGATGAAGATAAAGAGAACCACGCTATCGCAACTCCGCAAAAAGTATCGAAAGAGGTGTGTGAATTCTCTTTATGTACTTTAATTGAATAATATCTTAGAAAGATCAATGCGATGACGTTATCCTGAATTCGGTCAAAGACGCTGCGATTTCCGAAAACTGCTTGAAAACAGCAGAAGCGACAGCAAATGAGATCTCCGCCGAGGTTACTACTGTCGAGCCAGAAAAAGCAGCTTAGTTTTTTGATTTCTGACTATTTTCCATATGCTTGTTCTCTTTAAAAAACAGGTTGAAGTTCTAGTCAATATATGAAAAAAATCGATTTACTAGTTATTTTTCGACTTATTATATTTTTTTTTTCTCATCGTGTTTCGCACACCTTCCGTACTCGAAAAAGCTATACCTAACTTTTTTTATGACCTTCGACTTCAAACCTAGCAGTTAATGTTTTTTTAACTCTTATCTTCACTCACCGGCCTGCCATCTTACGATTCAATTCGAAAACTTTTTCCAATATTTCGTGGAGCACTTTCCAATTTTTTTTTGTCTTACCGTCTTCTGTCTCAATCTGTACTACATTTCTTTCGTTTTCTCATTTTCGACTCTTTTCCATTTTTTCCGTTGTTCTCTTTGCAAAACAGGTCAAAGTTCTAGCCAAGATATTCTTTGTGGTTGTTGAAAATGGTAAAATTTTTAAATAAGTGAGTTTTCGAACGGTGACTTCAGCGATTTTTTTTTGTAAACATAGGCAAATTTTCGAAAGATCCTTCCGTCCTTTTTTCGATCAATATCTTGTTTTAAAGAATGGTATGAAAATCACACAGTGAGACCATAACGTAAAAATGAAAAAGCATGAAACAAAGAAAAACCGAAGAAAAATAAAGGAATAAAATTCGTAAGAAGAGTCGTCGAAATTTTCGCTATTTTTCTTATTTTTACCATCCATAGTTTTTCAACTTTCCATTCGCACAAAAAAATAACATCTTTTTTTCCTTTTTTTAAATCAAAATTTCACATGTTTTTTTATCTCATTTATTGAACGTTATTTTTTTCCGGTATTTTCAATATTGTTTCTTGCGTATTTGATAAATATGATGTATGCGGTTCTGCAGTTCATTTTGATAATTTAAAATTCCATTAGCGAGGGCAGAATAGAAATGGGAGAAAAGGGAGTAAACGCGCGCTTTGGGTAACCCTGGCGATTCGCTGGCGCTGCCTACTCGCATGCTGAGCAGGTGTCTCAACGGGTGTACCCGTATTAAACCCGTGTTTCTGAGGTTATTTTAGTCTCAGTTGGGCTAAAACGGGGGAACAACGGGTGTAAGAAAAATAGGTAACCCAGCTGGGCTAAAGCGGGGTCTCAGTTGGGCTAAAAAGTGCCAAAAGTTCTATCAGCTGGGCTTATACGGGTTTAATACGGGGGCACCCGCGGAGACCCCGTGTTAGCACGGCGGGGTTACCCTGCTCAGCATGCGAGTATAGCCAGCTCGCCGCCAGCTCGCGCTTTTTTTCGCTAGCTCGCCGCGATATGGCGCGCCAGCTCGCGAAAGACGGGGCGCGCGCTGGCGAAAGATTGGCGGAAAGCTGGCGACTGGGGTCAGAGTCGTTCTTAAATTTACATAAAATACAGTAATAAAAAGCAAATTTGCGCTGATGTACTATGTCGCCAGCAAATCGCTACAAATCTCGAAGTTCGCCAAGAATCCGCCACAAATTTGATGGGCGCGAGCTGGCGAAATGACTTTTTCTGGCGGATAGCTGGCGCCTGGGGTCAGAGTTTTTTTTGTTAACCCGATTTTCCAACGAGCTCAATTTTCAGACCGAGCGAAGAACAGATCAGCCAGATCACTGAGCTATTTCTTCGTTCCGGTGAATGAAGAAAAACTCAATGGCACACAGCGTCCCATTGTGCGTCGTCAATCAACCAATAAAAACACACACAAACGTAGGCACCACAAGCCATTTCTCCAAAAAAAGTAATGAATAGTCGAATCCAATACCATAAGATAGAAAAGACTGTCCAAAAGTCAAATCAGTTTAGTTTTTCAAAAAATTTTGATTTAGAGCTAATTTATGAAGCTTTTAGTGACGCGCGAGAAACCCGAAAATTTGGCGTTTTCCGAATTTTCGGCTGCGGCCGCACTGCTTTGGCTCGTTTTCCATTCATATTAAACCGTTTCAAATCGGTTTTTCGGTATAAACCAATGGACCTCTATGATTGTTATCCTTTAAGTTTAAGATTTAAAAAAAAAATAATTTTTTCGAAAAATAAGAATAAAAAGGATCCATGGCACCAACGGAAAAAAACTATTATATGATATTTTTGTGTTCAAATCATCAAGAAAGTACAGTCCCATAAACTTAAAAATGAGAAATAATTTTTCAATTATCATAGAAAAACACGAAGTTCTAAATTTTCAATGTCGGATTTCCAATTTTTCGGCCGTAAAACACTTGTTTTCCTTCAGAACGGCGCGATGTCACACCCACGGCACGCTTCGACGCGCAAAAATAAAATGAAAATTTGACCGTTTTTGGTCATTCAAAAGGTGGTATGAAAAAAAGACCTGCGAAAATTCAAACGACGACTTTTCCGATTTTTTCATATCGCTAGGGAACTTTCCGACGGCCACCTTTCCGACGAATCTCTTTCCGACTTTTTTCCCTTATATTTTTTGGTTTATAAAACATCTATAAGTATTTTTTTTCCTATTTCTTTGTGTTTTAATCATGAACCAACTACCTACTTTATATAGGGAGATTTAAAACGAAGATTTATCGAGAAAAAAAAGTCGGAAAAAGAATCGGCGGAAAGGTGGCCGTCGGAAAGTTCCCTAGCGATATGAAAAAATCGGAAAAGTCGCCGTTTGAATTTTCGCTGGTGTTTTTTTCATACCACCATTCAAAATGCTCATTCTTTTTTCGGCACCGCCAGATTTTTTTCAAATTTTTTCAAAAAAATGTAAAATTCTAAAGGAAAAAAACATATCTAAAAAAAGGGTGAAAGGACTGTACTCTTGCCGAACGCTCCAATAAACGTAATTCATTTTTGCGAGCGTTTTTTGTAAAGGCAAATTCAAACTTATTTTTCTCGGAATTTTGTTTTCGTTTTTTTGTTTACGTGCTTTACGCTTTTTTTCAATTTTTAAACGAAGAAAATCACTAGGTTGTCGTTGAAATTTTCTCACATTTTTGCTCCAAATTTTTTTTGTTTTTTGAGTGTAACTTTTCAAGCTTCGTTCTTTTTTCGACACCGCCAGAATTTTTTCGTTTCATTATAATTTCCGAAGGATATCATAATGAATAACATATCCAAAATTCAGATGTGAAACGCATGTAGTTTTGGGAAACTTTTTTTGGCAGTTTTTTTTCGGGTTAAATTTCGAAAAGTGCTAATGCCGTGTTCAAAGTAATTTCGGCGATTTCAAAATTAACGCGTTATTCGTTTAAAATGATTTCGGGAAATAGGCAGAATTGGTATTCCGGGAGGGCGCGGAAAAAGTGAGTATCGTTTTATATGCCTTTTTACTGTAAATTCTGCGCAGGAACTCAAAATTTTGGGATTCTTTGGGCTTTTTCTACTGAAATTTCAAATTCGCGCGTAAAACTCACCGTAAAAATGCGTATCCAAGGATATATCGTTGTAGGACTCACCTTCCCAGAATATCAATTCCGCCTATTTCCCGAAATCATTTTAAACGAATAACGCGTCTATTTTGAAATTGCCGAAATTACTTTGAACACGGCATAAAAAAGGAAGAAAAATTCAGAAAAGAAAAAACAGTTTGAAATTCTAAGTGTGCCATGGAGCAAAATTGCGGCGTGGCATAGTTTTCCAAACCGACCGACCGACCGCACAGACCGACTTTTGATGGTAGGACGAAAAATTTGATCCGCAAAAATACGTCGCGTGAAAATTGCGACCACATAACTTATGAGCCACGAAAATTTTAAGCCTTTAAAATTTTGTCCATTTAAATTAGAAATTACTTGCATATAAGGCTTTCAATTTCTGTATTTTCTGTTTTTCTTTGTTCTGGTCTTCTTCAAACTTCTGCTCTAGTACTGATTCTCATTTCTGCGTTGAGTTATCCCGGCGATCCCAGGATTTGATAACGTTTTGAAACCAAATTTCGAGTTTTAACTCTTTTTCTTCTGTTTTCCCAATTAATTTGTGCCATAAATCATTAAAGTTCAAAATCTGTCAACTAAATACGTTTTCCATGTTTATAAAAAAAAATGACAGACTTCTTATTGATGATAATGATTGAAATTTCTAGAAACCTACCGAAAACAGTGGCTTTAGCTCTGGAATTAATCAATATCGAGAATAAAGGGAAAAAAAATTGAAAAAAAGGAAAAAGAAAGAAATTCAAAAAAAGTCATCATCTGAGCAATTTTTAAAATTTTACGAAAAAAATTTTTGAAGGCTTATGGCGCGTTCAGGAGCAAAAACGCGAAATTTTTTTCGAAATTCAAAAGAGCGTTCACGGCGATACTTCGAAATTAGCGAATTTCGATTTTTTTGAGATAATTTTTGAGAAATTTCAAAAAAATAGCGAGAAAAATTGGTTTCGCGCGAAATGGGTTACGGTATATTGACATTTTGTGTGCCAAACACAGTTTTTTTCTCTTTTTTCTTTTTTTCAGATAATTTTTTTCTTTTTATTTTTTTCATTTTTTTCAACCTGTTCAAAGTTATTGATTTTTAGAAATAGTACGAATGAAAGCCTTAAGTTAATTTTTTCGACTGTCTGAACTTAAAAAAAGTTCAATTTTACTCAAATTTCTTTATTTATCGTTTTTATTTTTTTTTCCGACGGATGTATCAGAGTGTTTGAAGTTGCAGGTCTCTAAACTATGGCGGGTATTGGATTACCGAAAGTGCTAAAGTTGAAAAAGGTTAATTTTCATTCAAAAAAAACTTTTTTTCGCAATTATTTTTTTACAATTTTTTTGATTCTTTTTCACAAAAAAATTTAGACTCGTTAGGGAGGCACGAGCGGCTCGTGTGAAGGTAACGCAAAAATTTTTCGTCTCTACAGTCAAGCATAAATCCGTGATTTTTCGACGCAACGGTCAAGAAGGAAATAGAAGGTTTTTTTATCTATTCAATTTTTCAATAACTGGTTCATTTCATTAAAAAGAAAAGTATTCAATTTTTTTCAGCTCATTCGAACAAGACATTGTTGTGGCCAGCCGGATAAATTTGGAATTTACCATGTCTCGATTTTTGTCAAATCCACAGCTTTTTAACTTCTTCTTCGTTTCAATGATTTTTGTTTTTGTTTTATTACGCATTTATTTTTCTCTATCATTTGTTTGAATAAAGATGATGAGCATTACCTTCTTGAAAAAAAATAAATGTAAAAAAACAACTGCTTAGTTAATCAAATTAAAAAAACCTAACAACAGAAACTGTTTTTGTTATGAGATGTTTCTGAAAGGCAGAAGAAAAACAATGAATTTTTTTATTAGAAAAAGTTCCATAAGGAAAGATCCAAGTTTCACGTGTAGTCTTTCGGCGTGTCCTTCGTAAAACCGTTCGTCTAGGGCCTGTAAGCAGCAGAAATTTTTTTCCAGAAAGGAAAGGCTGATTGAACGGTGGTATGAAAAAACACAAGCAGAAATTCAAACGGCGACCTTTCCTATTTTTTTCATATCGCTAGGGAACTTTCCGACGGCCACTTTTTCTGCCGAATCCCTTTCCGACTTTTTTTCCCTTATATTTTTTTCGGTTTATAAAACATCTATCAACATATTTTTTTCCTATTTTTTTGTGTTTAAAAATATGAATAACTTGCCTACTTTATATAGGGATATTTAAAACGAAAAGTTTATTGAGAAGAAAATTCGATAAAAGATTAGTCGGAAAGTTCCCTAGCGATATGAAATAATCGGAAAAGTGGTCGTTCGAATTTTTGCTGTTCTTTTTTTCATACCACCGGTTGAACCGTGGTATTCATTTTTCGTGTACAACTGATGCCGTGTTCAAAGTAATTTCCGCGAAATGCGAAATGGTCTCTGACCCTCCAAAATTCAGTTGTCTTTTTCTTTCTCTGACGGCTATTTTGAATTTCGCGGAATCACTTTGAACACGGCATGAACAGACAAGACATATTGAAAATAAAAGAAAATAATATCGAAGAACAAGAAAACTCACGAATTTATGCTTGACTGTAGAGACGAAAATTTTGCGTTACCTTCACACGAGCCGCTCGTGCCTCTCTAACGAGTCTAAATTTTTGTGAAAAGAATCAAAAAAATTGTAAAAAAATAATTGCGAAAAAAAGTTTTTTTGAATGAAAAATTAACCTTTTTTTCAACTTTAGCACTTTCGGTAATCCAATACCCGCCATAGTTTAGAGACCTGCAACTTCAAACACTCTGATACATCCGTCGGAAAAATAAAAACGATAAATAAAAGAAATTTGAGTAAAATTGAACTTTTTTAAGTTCAGACAGTCGAAAAAAATTAACTTAAGGCTTTCATTCGTACTATTTCTAAAATCAATAACTTTGAACGGGTTGAAAAAAATGAAAAAAATAAAAGAAAAATTATCTGAAAAAAAGAAAAAAAGAGAAAAAAACTGCGTTTGGCACACAAAATGTCAATATACCGTAACCCATTTCGCGCGAAACCAATTTTCTCGCTATTTTTTGAAATTTCTCAAAATTATCTCAAAAATCGAAATTCGCTAATTTCGAAGTATCGCCGTGAACGCTCTTTTGAATTTCGAAAAATTTCGCGTTTTGCTCCTGAACGCGCCATTAAAATTTTCGTGGCTCACAAGTTATGTGGTCGCAATTTTCACGCGACGTATTTTTGCGGACCAAATTTTTCGTCCTACCATCCGACTTTTCCAGCATGCCGTTTTCTCGTTTATGCCGTGTTCAAAGTAATTTCCGCGAAATGCAAAATGCTCTCTGACCCTCCAAAATTTAGTTATCTTTCTCTTTCTCTGACGGCTATTTTGAATTTCGCGGAATCACTTTGAACACGGCATTATAATGCCGTGTTCAATTTAATTCCGCGAAATGCAAAGACTTTTCAAAATTTAGTGATCTTTTCCTTTCTCTAACGGGTATTTTGCATTTCGCGGAATCAAATTGAACACGGCATAAAATCTGGTGTGAGTTTTAGTGAATTGGGACCCACTTTTTCATAAACTAGAGCATAGTACGCGTGTTTTGAGAGTGGTTTCGTCAGACTCGACGTACTAGTCCTGAATTTATAGCACTGCGAAATGATCGAAAAGTTTAAATTACATATTTTTAGCTTTTTATTAATTTCTTTTTGTAAATATGTTTGTATTTGTTGACTGAAAGCTATATTCCGACCTTTTGATATCAGTTCTATTTAGGAAAAAGCTATGAAAAGTTGTTTTAAACTTTTTTCAAAAAAAAAAAAATTTCCTTAAAATAATTTTAATTGCACTTTTTTCCTGTTTGAGTGTCGTTTTACAACTTATTTTCAACATTTACCATTGCTGTTAGCAGTAATAAAATTTTTCCAAGATATTTGGAGCTTATTTCAATAGAAAGTTGGTTTTTTTAGTATTTCCCGTGAACGCCGTGGTTAATTGCTTGATAACTTCTTACGCAAATACTGCCTGTGAGCCTGAAATCGCAAATTCACGCATGTTTAACCCGCCTGTTTAAGGCGGCCGGTCGTAAGACAGTAAAACGCGGTTCCTGGGAGGAGTTCAATTCAAGCGCCACCGACTATTTAAAAAGCTCTCTCACCGATCTTTTTGTATCTGTTTTACTATTTTTTGATGCTTACATGAAAAAAAAATAAAAAAAAAATTAAAAGAGCAATAAACGAGCACTCCAAACAGCGTCTGCCAATTAAATTCAATTTGTGTCAAGAACCGCGTAAGCACACGCTACGCGTCCCTTCCTTAGCGTCGCCTCCCTCGCCTTTCAACTCGGGAAATTGACTATAAAGCCGTGAGTACTTTTCAAATAAACTCATAAAAAACGGATTTACGTCGCGTGTTATTTTTAATCATCCCGACTTAAAAGGCGAAGGAGAAGGAGAAGTGAGCGGGGCGCGTAACGTGCGCGAACGCGGTTCTTGGCACGAGTTCAATTCAAGCACCACCGACTATTTAAAAAATCGGTCACAGCTCTTTTCATCTATTTTTCAATTTTTTATTCATCCATTTCATGTGTGCATCAAAAATAGTAGAATAGATACAAAAAGTTCGGTTACCTATCATTTTAAATAGTCAGTGGTGAGTGAATTGAACTCTTGCCAGGAACCGCGTGCACACACGCTACGCGTTCCGCCTATTTCTCCGCCTCCCTCTCCTTTCAAGTCGGGATGGATTGACTTTGAATTTATTGCAGAGCTGTAACAAGGAAAACTGAATCCGCAGAGGTTGAAGAAACTTCGTTTTGATGTGATATAACGTCTGTTTCTGGACGCCCACAGCCTATGACGAACGCAGACGGAAAAGCAGGACGCTGACTACCGAACAACTTTTTAAAAAGTATGTTTTTTTACAGACTTAATCGATGAGTGAATGAAAAAATTGTCCTTTTGAACTAACATGTTTGATAATATTTAAAATTTCAACATGCAACTTCTGCGATTAGACGTAGTGCTGGAATTTCGACCTTTTTTTAATCCACCAAACTTCCATTTGACATTAACTTGATATAGCAGGGCTTTGTGAAGAAGGTTGGGTCGAAGCTGTTTTCCTCATTTCTTTTGCTACAAAAGTCCTGTTTCAAGTTGAATTCACGGGTCATTGGACCCCGTCCAATGGCTTTCTCTACGGCGAGATGCAAAAACACCAAAGTTCCTTTTGCGAAGCTTTAGCATTTTACGGGTCGTATTCAAAACCAGACACTATGCAATCCCCCTTTTCACTTTTTTGAAATGAAAAACCTTTTTTTGGTCATCTTCTCAACCATTTTTTTTTTTTTTGGAGTTTCAGAGGAAATAGGCGGATCTACCCCGAAGTGTGTTTTTTTGGAATAACTGAGGAAGAAATAGAATTAAAAGAAAATAAAAAAATTATGAAAAATGGAACTTCGGACCACACGGCGTTCCAAAAGGTAACTCTGCTGTGGAGACAGAATGTACCGCGCCACATTGCAGAAAACTAGGCGTGGTTTAATTTTGTACTGGAAGTTTAAAACCATAATGCTTTTTACATGTTTATTTCCGAGTGTTACGTTTGGGCTCACATTGTTCGTCAGCTTTGACTCCATATAAAGTGCATTTATTACGCTTTTCAAAATTATTTCAAGACAATTTTTATGCTTTTTTGTTATTTATACACTTTGAATCTGTTTCTATTCGTTTGAATCAGTTTTATTCTCATGTCTTAAATATAGTAAGGTTATTTGAAAACAATTATTTCTCTCGAAAAAGAACGAAGCGAAGGAGGTGCGGGTGCCAGTTGTATTTTTAGCTCTGCCCATGCCCTGGATTTGCAGTTTTCAAGCGATAGAAATTCTCAAAAATGCTCATATTTTACTATTATTTTTTCACATTTTTCGGTTGAATTTTCCAAATTTTTTGCCTTTAATGAATCTCGTTGCCTCACTCTATTGGTTCCATTCATTTGTTTCTTTGTGTTTTCATTTTCGAAAAATCGTTGACGGTCCATACACACCCCGAAAGCGATCAAAATCACGGCGCAGATATAGATTTTGCGTGATATCAGTCAATAAAGAGAAGTTTTTGCACATTTTTGAGTTTTGGTCGTTTTCAAGTGTTATTTTGATACAAAAATTTGTATTTTTTTGATTTCGAATTATCTCGAACTCGTCTCGAGACAGTCTTGATCTCGTCTCGAGATTTTATCCCAAAAGCTTCTTCGTCTCGATCCCGTCTCGAGATGAAAAAATTCGTCTCCTTCATCCATGGTCAGAACTACCTCCCTGAAGTAGAAACTTGATTTCATTCCTACTTTTCCATAATTTTTGTGGGCCAACCCCTTCTCCCGGGCTGAATGAGTTCTGAACTTGCTTATCTTTGATCATTCATAATCCATTTTTGATCGTTTTTAGTGTAGGCAAGAATTTCATTGTTCACCCGTTCTCAAATCAATTCCCTACTGAACCAATAGGTAAGTCTTCCCAATTTTTTGTTCTCAGAGAGAGTCTATAATATTGAAATAAAAACGCGTGGAAACTGATAAGATCATGGACTCTTTTTTAACTATAATAATTTTAAATTTTTTCTCGAAGGGTGGATCGGGAGGTCGATGCAAGTAGGTGCCGGGTAACGACCGCTCGTGAGGCTTTTCATGGTACCGGGAAGCATAGGCTCGCCAGAGATCTTACCCAGTAGCATCGCGATACCTCTCTGGAGATAAAGATAGTACCCGGTCGCATAAAAACGACCACCGATTACCATACGCCGATTGACTTTGAGTTGCTACCCTACCTGGTCGGCACCCGGTACTTTTTTTTTTTATCAACCTCCGGATTGACCAGTTTCTTTTTTTCGTAATGCGCTATTTTGATGAGCTAACTAGTAAGCGGTATAGTCAATTTTTCCCGGCTTGAAAGGCGAGAGAGGTGGAGAAGGGGGCGGGCTTTCTTTTTTTAAAAAAATTATCTATCAATCATTCGCGCATGAAAAAAATTTTTTTCAGAATTTGTGATTTACTTTGTTCGAAGACTTGAAGTAAGTTCATCTGCTGAGTTTTTAGGCAATATTCACCTTCCAACCGTTAG
Source organism: Caenorhabditis auriculariae (assembly GCA_904845305.1). NCBI lineage: Eukaryota > Metazoa > Nematoda > Chromadorea > Rhabditida > Rhabditidae > Caenorhabditis > Caenorhabditis auriculariae. The sequence continues at coordinate 38,315 of CAJGYM010000096.1, forward strand.
ATCTCGATTCATAGAAAAGACCTAGAGAAAATGTGAATAGAGTCCTTGCTCGTATTCAGCATCGACGTGAGGCGGAAGAAAAGAGGGTGGAGCGATTCTGGAAGGGGAGAAGCTTCTCCTCGGCTTCTTCCTCCCGTCGTTTTTCTCTTCTCTTTTTTCGCTGCTATTTACTATGTGTTTCCCGCCACGTTACTTATTCGCATCTTGCTTCCAGTCACTTTTGGATTTTTCTTTAAATTTTAGACAAAACCCAGCTGAATGTATTAGCTCAGTGTTTTTTTTGTGCATATTCCATGGTACAAAGTTGAAATGAAAAATTCGATGTTTTTGAAAATTAAAGAATCTAGGTTTTTTTCCAGTTTTGCGAACAAAAATTTTTTTATTTCGAAAGTTTTGCGATTTTTTTATTTCGAAGTTTTTCAACAGTTGGGTGACATAAAGCCGCAAAAATGAGAAGAGTATTTTTGTCATGACAGAATTTGCCTATGTTTAAAGCTCTTTCCAATTTATATCATTTTATGCATTGTTTTTTGATTTTTGAGCTTTCACTCCTTCTTTCGCATCTAAACTTCTACAGCATAATCATTTCAAACTTTAATATCTAATAAGAAAAATGATTTTAGATAAAGTTTATAAAATTTGTCAATAAAGCATCCAGGTAGCGGTTTTTTTTTTGAAAAGCGCCGTAGCTACAGAAATAAGTTTCTTGGAAATCGTATTGACAACTGGGCGCAGGTAGTTTGATAAATCATTTATTGTGTTCTTTTAGTCATAGATGTAGACGATGAGCATGAAATTTTTTAGCATATATCGAACAAACGAAGTCTGAATCAAGTTTTTTTGATATGAGAGTAGCCACTTCGAGTGAATACTTAACACGGAATTCATGTAGTTTTCGTTTTATTGGTGGTCTGAAAAAAAACCAGCGAAGTTTCGAACGGTGACTTTTCCGATTTTTTTTATATCGATAGGGAACTTTCCGACGAATCCCTTTCCGACTTTTTCTCCGTTTTATTTTTTTCGGTTTATAAAAAAAATCTATAACAGTCAAACTATTTTTTTGTGTTTTGATCATGAATCAACTACCTTTTTATATAGGAAGATTCAAAACGGAAAGTCTATTGAGAGAAAAAATGGAAGAAGTATTAGCCGGAAACTTCTCCGTCGGAAATTTCCCTAGCGATAGGAAAAAATCGGAAAAGTCGCCTTTCGATCTTTCGTTGGTCTTTTTTCATACCAACGTTATTACTTTTTTTTTATTATGCCCTGAAGAAAGCCGTCAATGTATCCAGATCCGAGAGAGAACTCAATCAGGCTTTTGTCTTCAAAAATGATCAAAAACAAGTGTCGAAGATTTCTTTTTTTTCGCAGTGCAGGAGGCTTTTACATTGTACGTTTTGAAGAAAGAATCATCAAGCGCAATTTTTTTTTTCAATCTGAGTATAAACATCTACTTCAGCTGCAGATTTGTAAAAAGAAACTAGTAAACATTTTTTTCTAAAGCGTTAGCCAGAACCACGGCTGCTTCTGACTTAGGCTTTTTGAAGAGCTCGGCTAAAATTATAAGACAAAATCTACGTCGACTGCCTGTGTCCAGTGTTCAATACGATACTTAACTCTGTAACTACGGCCAAAGGCGGTCTATTCGAAAACTTTGCGTATGCTACCATGAATACTACCCTTCTAATAAAACGATAGTTTTAAATTAATTTTTGAAAGTATGGAGTTGTACAATAATTTTATTACTAGGCTAAAAAAATGTTTGTGCTCTTTACGATATAGCAAAAATACATTTTTAAAAAATGGTGAGTCCTGAAACGATTGACATAAGAGACGCTGAGATTTTCATCGAATTAGGAAGACTTCCGATCGCAAGGATTTAATAGGTGCGCGGTTTTTCCTGTCCAGAAAAAGCCACAAATTCATTGATTCGGGGCTGGGGTGAAAACGAGGCCGAAAAAAACCTCGGCTCCTCCTCGCCCGCACAAGCTTATTGAACAGCTAGTCCGTTGTCGGAGCGCCCATTAACTGGGTTATAAGCTTGTGATGCCTTTTTATGTCGAAAAATGGTTTTAGCAAGATGTAATCAATTTTTAAAATTACTTTTTTTCGACGTTGAAATAAGAACGTTGGCGAAAAAGCTGTCAAAAAGGTAGCAGTTGGAAGCACATCGCAAATCAAAAAACAAGACGCAAAAAAAAAATATAATTCTTCCTACCGATTTGTAAAGCGAGATAAGGGTGAATTGCTGCGTACGCGACGGATTTCGGCGGGAAACTCGAAAGCAAGCGCAAAGCGCCATTTTTTTAAATTTTTTTTTTTTTGATAAATTTTTGATGATCTTCAACTGTTTATGCTTGAAATAATTTTTCTGAACGAATGAAAGTTTGAAAAATATTTCATTTTTCTACTGTTGTTCATGTTTGACCACGGGTCCCCCGCCGAAACCCGCGAAAATCAGACCGGGCTTATATGGGTTTAATAAGGAGACTCTTATTGATGTCAACATGACTGGTTGCCTCTTCAGCATGAGAGTACCTATCTTGCCATTCAAGTTGAGAAAACTACTTATATCAAAAATGCCAAAAGTCGCGCAGAAAAAAAAAATAGTAAACTTTACCAAGCGATCCATGCCCTTATCACTTTCTGACGATCTCTCTTTTGAGAAAAATTCGTCGACCGGTTCTCCTTTTTATTTCTTCACCATCGGCAAGCAGTCTCCTCTCCCGTTAAACATTGCTACATCTTCTGCTATTTTAGTCTTTGATTTATCAAACTTAGACAAGGAAAAGAGCCCATTTTGGCTTAATCTAGTTGTAAATACCAACTTTGCGCACACACATCAAATGACGACCATCCGAGTTCAGTCTTTTCTCCATTTGATACTCAAACAACTGTAGAAACTTTGGAATGGCCACCAATATCGGCGCTCACATACACATTATACATCTATTCAGTCTTCAGAGGAGATTATCTGCCAAATCATTATATAATTGAAGATTTTTTTTGTCGATTCCTTTTCTCACCCTTTATTATTATTGTTTTTTCACCTTTTTAAATTTGCAGCGCCATCGTCAGCTCTGTGTGGCGGGCGTTGGGTTAAATCTCAAAAATAAAGACATAATATTTTTTAGGACGTTCCGAGCCGTTGGTAGACATTTTTCAAGTTTTTTTTTGTCTGGATTTGAACCTTCTTGTTTTGCTGCATCTTTTGCTTCTTCATTCTCTTTCATGAGCAGAGAGCAGAAAACTTGTGTGAGGATGAGCGTGTGAATCGGTAACGTCCGGCCGCCGACCTTGAAAGGTGGTTTAAACTCGACACGGACGCTCCTTTTCGTCCATGCCGCCACTGTTACCCGAAAAATACAGCAGCGTCGTATGGGACTACTTTTTCGATTCCTTCAATCGTTTGAACTTTCTTCCAACGCCGATCGTTTTTGGTCCAATTGTTGAAATGATATAATGTTTCACTTCAATCGAGAGGCGAGTTCATCTCGGGTCAATATTATTTTGAGAAACGACTCATCATTGTTTGCCAGCTACAGCTACTCTGAACACGAAGTTTGATGGAAAGTAAACAAACAAACAAAAGAACTGAATTGCTTTGAAATGACTGTTTTTCAGTCGTTGAAAAATTGTATTGGTCCGTTTGGCGACGTTGTGCAATTATTGGTGCCCAAGTTTCTGACAGTGCTACTGGAATTGCAATTTTTGCTTCTCAAAAAACTATTCTAAGCAACGATTGAAAAATCGATTTACTCAACACAACTTTCCTTTTGAATACATTCGACAACAGTGAGAGAAGCTCAAAAAGGAGATGTGACAACTTTACACCTGTGTGAAATTTGCATAGGAATGATGTCGTGCGGCAACAAAACGTATTCCATCTGTTAAACTCTGAGTTTTAGCACCAGACTTTCTTTCATCGAATTCTAAAAATCCTGAACGAGAAGTGCAACCTGGACTTTGTCTTTACATGTCCGTTCTTTTTTCTCAACACGTTTTTTTTTCCAAAAAGCCGGCAAAACAATTTAAGAGAAACTCGATTACAAGACAACGAAAAAAATAATCTCTTCTCTACAAAAATTGAGCCCTTTTTTCCACGTTTTAATGGAAACCTTCTAATTTTGTAAAACTTTCGGAATAGATAAAAAACCAATGACGTCGCCTCCTTGGTGGTCCTTCATCGGTTTCATTTGTGTTTCCTCTTTATTTTTCGTTTTGTTTTTACACGATTTTCACCGGCAAAGTCCAAAGGGAGATCGTTTCTCTCATTTTTTTTTCTTCTGTTCAGCTCTGAGACTGTTTGCTTGCATTCCGTTTCTGATTCTCAGCTACCGATCAAATGTTCTTATTTCTTAAAAAAGCTTGAGCAAAAGCCTCATATTCTCACAAGTGTGAGTCATAGCTTCAATCAAATCGCTTCAACATACTGTGTTTTTTTTTTTGAATTTCTGAGTCACGTTATGACGTTTATTTTCAATTTGACAGTTTAATTAAACGTTCTAAAGGGAGAAAGTTATTCTGTTGGACTTTTTCTTTCAATTTGATCGATTCGTGTTGAGCTAGTTGTTAAATGTACTAACTAGGGAAAGGTTTTTTTTCCCTCGGTTGAACTTTTGATGAAAATTTGCTGAAGTGTACTTTAGAATCTACTGATTCCAAAACGAGAAAAAATTATCGCAATATTTCTTGTTTTCGAGTTAAGACGATTCAAAAGCTTCAAGTAGAGATTTTTCTCGTCATAGTTTGGGTATTTTCCCTTTATGTCCTTATGGAGCTCTATCTTCATTTGGACTTTTCATTGAATTTTTTTTTCGTACAAAGTGCGCTCCGCAAGTTCAATGAATGTTGTCTATTTTCTTATTTTTTGATAGAGGTTTGCCAACCTAAAATTATTCAAAAAAATAAATCAAGGGAATTTGTCGTTATGCTGGCTGATTAGAGACGATCGCCGTGTTGAATTTAAAGCTTTCCTATGTGTATGTTTGTGTGTGTCTCGTTTTTCTTGTTAATCCAGTGTCTGATCTGTGGAATTTCTAGGTATCAATCCGTAAATATCGATCAGTGATTGAATTCTCGTCAATATTCCTTGTTTCGAAAATGATGCGAAAAGGGATCATGAAAATGGGTTTTCCTGTTTGAAGACGTTTTGAAACGATTTCAAAGAGTCAACCTCTGTTGACGGTGTGGTTCTGTTGAAATAGGTTTTCCTGTTGCAATAGGGAACTTTTTTTCTTTTTTGAGACGTAAATTATCTTTTAACCTAGAGAAAAAGCTTCAAATGAATTGACAAAAAGAAAATTTCGAAAAAAATTCCTGGCTCCGAAACAGACGGCGCAATATTGACCGGTCACCGGCAGCCGTCTCAATGTATTAAATTTGTGTGGACCCCATTACCTACCTTTACCAGAAGCGCTGCGAACTGTGACACCACAACGTTAACGTAGTTCTATATACCAAACATCGTCGTCTGATAATCCGATTTGCTTCAATCGTACATGTTTTCTTTCTCATGTTTATTAAATTCGCCTCATGAAAAAAGTGACGCAAGTGCTTCCATTTGCATTGTTGTTTTGGGCACTTTTTCGTTTTTTTTTTTACGTTTAGAAGAGGTTTTTTACAAACCTGAGTTTCATAGCTCTCGTCTTTTGATCGCGTAAGCGGCACCCGTTCTAAAGAGATATTGTTTAATGCGTGTAAAAAAGGGCTTATTATCATTGTCTCTTTATATTTATTGATTTTGCAGTCGCCTTTGCCTGAATCTTGTAATACAAAATTGTGTAGTAGTCGTGCGACATAACTTCCACGTTTCTCTTCATCTTCATTTCATCTCAACTTTATCGCCGACTCTTTTCGTAGGTGGAATGTTGGCTGCCCGATAAACGACAGCAACTGATAGCTTAGTGACGGCGGCGGCGCGACACTGGAAAAAAAAGAGAAGTATTCAGTTTTATCGGATTAAAAACTCAAATTCGATGGAATACTGTTCAGTCGGAAAAATTTTGCTATTATTGAAGCGGAATAGTTCGAAATGAAAGTAAAAATATTTTTTTGCATCTGATTAAAAGTTTAATATTCTAATCCGCTAGAGTACCGTTAAGTCGCATGCACTGCACTGGGGTACTTGAAAAAAAGGAGGAGCCTCGTTTCTTTTTCAGAAGACACTGAGCGGTCATGATCCGACTTCGCATATCTCTTATCACAATTGTCAAAATCTTGAATTCTGTTCCCATTTCTCCGCTCACTTCGACTGAACCATGTTTTCTCTTCGACTTTGATGATTTGATGACTTCTTTTTCAAATTCGAGAAGTTTTTTTTTAAATTTTCATTTTTCAGAGAGTTACTGAGAAGTTCGAGTTCACCTTCTTAGAAGGATTTTAATTGAAAGAATATTGTAGAGATTAGAGACTAATTTTACGCAACCAATTGGACATTAATGGGTCGTAACAAACTTATCACCATTGCTGGTCGCTTATCGATTCCGATTCAACGAAAACGGGTTTAACGAGCAACCGGGAAAATGACCCGGCATGATTTTTCGTCTACTTCAGCGCGCGCAAGTTCAAAGCCTGACGAAATTTCTTGAATGGATAGCTCTTTTTCACTCTAAAATTTTCCTCGTTAGTTGAATAAAAGTTCTTTTAGAACTACTTCGAATGCTTTCACCATCTTTATGTGAGCACATGCGCCCAGATTGAAATTTTTTTCAAATCCTTTAGGATCAGAATGGCGATCTTAGTGAGTTTCAACTCTTAACTCTAATTAACAAATTTTTCCACTTTATATGAAAATTGCGAGATAAGTAGATTATTTTTTAAGGTCCTTTCGCCCCTGTAAATTTTCTCTTATAATTCTTTTTTTTTTGAAGAGGATTCAAACTATTGATCTGAAAGTCGTCATTTACGGGTACAGGGGAAATACATGACACAACAGCGAAACCAGACACGGTTGGCCGACAATATTTTGCAAATCCTCACCACGGTAGGGTCATTTCACGGGTACGATTTTAATCCGTTTCATTGGGAAACCAGTAGCGATTTTGGCTTTCGATTCGTTTTCATTCCTTTTTCCCCAATTCTCCATGTTTTTCAACTAAATCGCAGCTTCTTAACGAGTATGATTCGTAGGAAGCTCCACCAAAAAGTGATGGATTTTTGCGACTTGCAGTCGGTTTATCACAGCTTTATGAGGTGTCAGGCAGAAATTGAATAATTTTTTTTCCTTCGAAAAGAATTTTCTCGAGTTATTTTTATCTTTACATGTTTATTCAAATATCTCACGAAGCTATTGTAGATCAACTGCAGATGGTGCCTTTAGGGCGTCTCCAATATCGACAAACGGAAAACTTTCAATGCCGTTGGCAAAAGTTGGATCGGCGCCTACTAACCGAAAAGGAGACCAAGGGATGATCGCGAAATAATTGTGACTATATGCATCGGGGCGGATGAATATTTTCAATCCGCTCTGTTTTTCTGTCGGCCCGCCGACCAGCGTGTTGTACCGTTACAACTACTTTTTCCGCACGCCTTTTTTGTTTCTCTCATCCGATTCTCATTTTTTTTCTTTTGAACTGCGCACAATTTCAGTCTTTTGGTGTATCATCGAATGGCGCCATTTTGCATGTTGGAAGCTCATTTTGAGTCTCTAAAACTCGAAAAATATTTACGTTTTTAAAGAAGCTACCAAATTTTTTTCTTTTCATTCAAAATTTTTCTTTTCCAACTAAAATGTATCAAAAAAAAAATATTTTTGTTCGCATCTGAACCAAAACTCAAAATCTTGTTTGAAACTTAACCAAAACTTATATCTCGGTTCGACAACTTTCTGACTTGAACAGTATAATATTTGAACCAGGATCGTACATTTTTTGCCTTTGTATTATACATAATTAAATTGCGCTCATTATTTGACCACGCAGATGTTTGTATTAGATATCAGAAAAAACGTTTGAACGTCTTTGTTTGCACTTTTACCGAAGATTATCCCGTTTCTCATCTCAACTTGGTAGTGCGTTTTCGCTCGCAGATAATTTTTGAGAAAAATTTTGTAGCAATTACTTTCAGTAGAAAATTGCGAACGAAAATTTCGGCTCTGGAACTCTACATTGTATCCATCTTTTTTGCGAGTTTCGATTTTTTTTTTCTTAGTAGTCCTGCATACTATTCTGACTCGAGTTTTCGAGTTGGAAATAAAAGGCTCGCAAACTATTGTGAATCAAACCTGTGCGCGCATAAATTGGACTACCTTTTAAACAACCCATAAATCACGATGTCAACGTCTTTTTGATGATGGCTATAGAAGTAAAACGGGGTGCGCTACATTCAACTTCTGTTTCAAATTACCTTTGGGTCAAATTTATCGTCGCTCGAAGGTGAACAGGAAAAAAAACGATAATGTTATCAAATTTTTGGGACTGCAACCGAAAAGCCAAAACCAAGACTATCATCATGATTGTGTGTATGCCACGTTTTTGTCGGCCTCACAATGAGCTCTCTTTTTTTAACAATTCATTTTTCTTCCAATTTTTTTTTTGAATTTACCATGTTCAATTCATTTCTTCTCGCATAGATCCATTCTGAGAATGTGGAGGAAGAGAACCGAATGGCAATGTTAGCAAAGGTGTAAATTCATTTTTATCTGATTGATATGGTCATCGAAGCCAACCAGAAACAGCCTTCCCCATTAAAAGTTCAAACATGCATAAAACTGAACTTTGAGCTGATCGCTCTAGGTAGACGACGTCGTTTGATATTCTAAAAGTTTGATTTCCGACGTCACTCAGCTCCGCCCCTTTAGCAATGTCTTTCTTTCTTCCTTCTCACCTCTTGCAAAAATGGCGACGATGAATACTTGCCTGAAATTTGCATATAAATGTTTAAAGTGTTTGTATTTGACTTCATCGGCGCTTTTTTCCAGCTAAATTATCATCGAGGTTTTCTATTGATTCTTTCAACTAGAAATGTAATTAGCTTCGGGAATATCCAACTCACAAGGGTCTTTCAAAGAGATAATTCATATCTGTAATTTACTCGTTTCGATGACTGAATTAACGCATTATGTTACTGGAAAGAGATAATGGCACAAGAAATGCGAAATTTGTTTCTAGGACTTTTTCAATCGTTTTTATATTTTGTAGATTTGATTTTAGATTGACTTACAATATTATTAAATTTTCTGTGCCTTTGACAGTTTTACATGAATTGAACGATTGGACCAGAAAATACAACGCTAGCTAACATTATCATTGGCGGTCGATGTCAATGACCCTTTGAAGGCCATCACAAGTGTAAAAAGATCTACAAGGCCAATGATGTCAGTAAAGGACGTTGGTACGGCTAGAATCAGAAAAAATCTCAAATCTAATTTTGCTTGTCTGTGTATCGCGCTCAAGTATTTCGGGAGCTATCACCGGGATTTTTCTTAAATAATTATTTGCAATACGGAAACTTTTTCAAGTTGTTGAGGCTCACCAGTCAATCAATCATAGTTGAAAGCATCGTTATGGTTCCTGCGCCTCGTTCTTCGCCGCTTAGTCCATTCAGGTGCGCCTTGACGTGCTCAGAATATAGCTTGGGCCCCCAGACCGTGCTCTAGGCGGAAGCCTTAAAATGAGATAGGTCACTTCGAGTGAAAAGTTTCCATTTACACTTTGATTGATTAGTTAGTTGCCGTGTTGACGTAATTATGACGAAATTCGGTCTTTTTTCGAGGGTTAGACTGGATTTTTAGATTAATATCTAACTCAATCACCAATCGATGGTCGAGATATTTTCAGAATTCTTTATTTTTCGAAGGAAAAGAAAACTTATCGATAAATAGAGTATTTACGCTTGGGTCAATTTCGAAAAATTTTATCAGCAACGCCCAACCAATAAGCTTTTTTTTTTGCTGATTTCACTTCCATATGATTTTGACCGTGCCACAATGCGGTACTGGATGAAATCATCGCCCCACGTGGTTTTTTGATCCAGGACCTGGTTCGATGAAGACTTGATGCTTTGAAACTTTGGCAGTTCTTTTGTTGAAATGTACCGTTTTAAAAGAGCGGCCCCCGGCCCATTTTTTCACGCTGAATTCAAATCCAGTCTCAAAAATCGTCGCATACGTTTGTAAAAGAAGTCAGGGACACACAACTCTTTTCAGAACACATTTTTTCGACTGATCTGAAATTTATAACTCAGTTTGGACCTCCAACTCTGAGATAACTTCAAGACAAGCGGGCAGTAAAAAAAGGGGTGACACAAAGAAATTTCCAGTACCAGAAAGATCCAGAAACCTCAATTATTTTTGGCTTTCACCTTTTGTTGCAAGTTTCTGAAAAAATTAAGTTCTGCAGTTGTTTTACGACTTTTGAAAATAATTTTTAGTATTTTGTGGGCTATGGTTTTTTTTTTCTCAACTATGATTTGATTGACATCGAATAGAAGTGCCATGTCTCATTTCAAAAGTGTTTCGAGTTCTTCTTTCTTCAAAGTTATCCATTACAAGCAATATATCTCCTATGGGTTGACCATTTTTATTCGCGGCAGCAGACAAAAGAGTGGCAGTCGCATATCAGCGTCTGGGAAACAGTGTCTTCTTCTGCCGTCTCAAAAGAAAGAATCCTTATCGCGACGTGAGGGGTTTTCCGTTTTACACAACCATTTCCCCTTTATCGCGACATTTCTGAAGGTTTATTAATCTCATTTGTTCGATTCAGATTTATAGTTTACACTTTGTACATTTTTACATCGTTTACAACTTTTGAACCTTTTCGCTAAACCGTTTTATTTATTTATTTATTTTTTCTCAAGGTTCAACATGCTACTAGTTTACAAAAATTCTTGCTTCGAATCCTTCGGGTTTTTTTTTGTTCTGTCCCTCTCATTTCAATTTTTCTGCTTCAAATTCTCCAGTGTTGCCCATTGAAATCTGCTCAATAGACACTTCTTTCGTGAATTTTTGTTCTAGTGGCTTCTAATGTATATCGCACATAGTATGAATTTGAAGACGCATAAAAAGTGGAAAAGTTTCAAAATACTGTTTGTTATGCCGTGTTCAAAGTGATTCCGCGGGATTTGAAAAAGCCGTCAGAGAGTGAAAAAAATAACTAAAAATTATTTTGAACACGGCATCAAAAAAAGCCGTTTTTTGTCTGTTGATGTTTCTTTCAAAAACAGCGATAATTTTTATCAATAGAAGAAATAAAGCAAACATTGACCGGGTATCCAAACTCTCATTTTCTATTTATTCGTGCTGCTTGGTGTAAATTATTTTTATGTTTTATCCTGCAACTATTGATTTATTACAGAAGATTCCACCCCCGGTGATAATCCGATCTTCGCGCGATGGCGCTATCATCAGTGGCAGCCTCCAGAAGGCAAGCACAATGCGGGCGACACTCATCCAAGAGCCGTCGGGCGTTCTGACATGGAACGAGCCTGACCAGATGGAGGACTACGAGTACTGGGGCGACGAGTATGTCGAGGCGCAGCCTAGCTTTGCTCTTCGACCTGCTGCCACCAGCCATGGAGCCAAGGTCGTCAAAGTTCAGAGGTCTGTCTACCGAGTTTTGGGCGGTCATCTGAAATATGGCTCAGTCGAATTAATCAGGACTTATAAACCGCAAAAAAAAAAAATGGACAGTTCCGTTTGTTTTGAATCTTGTTTTCGGCTGTGACAGCGGCTTGGTTGAGGACGAATTTTGTTTACATTGCTTCACTGGCTCGAAAGTACTCCCTCGAAACCACTCGAACGGCCAAAACTTCTTTTTTCGAGGTTCCTCTCAATTTTACTAGTTGCACAAATCTTTTTTTTTCGAGCTTCCTGTAGAATTTCATTTTTTTTTCATTCGATTTGATAGGTTTGAGATCCTGGGATTTTTAACTTATTTTCCTAGAAAAAGCGAAAAAAAAGTCCAGTTTGAATGAGAGTTGATTATGGTGCAACTTTATTTTTCAAAAATATCCAAAATTTTCAAAATCAATTTTCGGGAAATTCATTTGAGTGTAAACGAAGAATGACCATAAAAGGGCTTCTCTTCGTTAGCACTTCTTGAAACGGATCTTTAAGGATATTTTTTGTCTCTGCGAAGATTTTTTTACCTACTCCCCTTTTTTGTTGCATTCCGCAAAAACCATATATTGAAAAATTCAGAAGAGAAAAGTGAAAAGAATAATAGGAAAGTCGACGCCCAGAGGCGGTATCATTGCAAAGAACCGAATCGATTCCTCACCTTCTCTTGTCAATAATACGGCTCCTGAGTTTCGCGTTACTTTTTTTTCCGCATTCTCAATTATTCCTGACTATTTTGGTGTAGATAACTGTGCGTGAAAAAGTGGACCAAGTTTCTAGAATTTCGAACAATTTATTTTTGTTTGGTAATTTTTCAGAACTTCAGGCACGAATTTAATTCGTTCTTTTATCGCGATGGTCAATATTTGAAAAGAGATAGAAATTTGGTACCAAAAAGGCCATTCGTCCAACAAGAAGGAAAGGTGAATTTTTCATCACCTCAATCGCGAATTAATAAAAAAATGTTTGCAGCTATCCATTGGATTCCTTTCTTTACAAACAAAAAAAATTGAACCGGTTTCCAATTTCACCAATTGCGCAAGTTTTGAAAAACTCGAAATTCGACTTAACGACCTCAATTGGTTTTTTTTTTTGCCGTTCTTTCCGACTTTTCTGAAGTAATCTGTTTTGGCGCTTTGGCATTGGAAAAATTGAATAATTTCTGTCCCTGAATGTGTCATTCATGAGCAGTGATCCATAAATTTTTCCTCTGTTTTCAAACTAAAAATCTGCTATTGTCACCAGTTACAATCTCATGCAAATTTAATATCAACGAATAGAGGAACAAGTGATAAGAAAGTTTCCAATTGGTGAAACGAGCCACTTTTAAATCATTTACTTAAGGACAACAGTAAAAAATCCAAGTTATCGTATTTCAGCAATAATGAATGTTTCAACGGTTCCAAGGTGACTTCGACTTCGAAGTACCACTTGATGATAAAACAGTTCTCAGTCATCATGAAACTTGATAAATTGGCGTAAAAGCTTATCAATTTGGCGGAGATTCTCCGGCTTTACACGTACGCTTCAGAAATTATTTATAGCAAAAGTTTGGTGCGCTACAGAAGTTGATCTTTCAAACATAAGTGCGCGACCAGAATGGTTTTCCAACAAAAGAAACGAAACAAAGGTGTAAAATTAGGAAAGGAATCAGTCAAAAGTTCACTAAAAGCTAGGTTTTCCAGACTACATGGTAGCTATATTCAAACTGCTTTTTTGTACAATGCCCATAAGAAGAAACTTTCTTATAAGGAAGTTCATTTCAATCTGCGGTTGTGAATTTCCTGAAAATTGACTAAAGCACTCCTTGATGTACCAGATGAAGATTCTGGAAGTCTCAACCTGCATAGCTTCTCAGTTTTTGAGAAATAGGGCCGACAACCCCTAAATAGCCTATTTTATCGAATTTTGAGAGTTCTCTTTGATTTTTAGGCATCCTTTCTCAAAAAAGAGGAAGTTGTACAGGTTGATACTCTTAGAATCTTCTCCTGGCACATAAAGGAGTGTTCTAGCTTATTTCCAGGAAAGCCTCAACGGCAAAGTAAATGACCTCTCTTGTTAAATATTGTTGTTTTCTTTTCAAATAAAAGCTTTTCAGAATGCCCCTGGCGCGCGAGGTGATGCTAGCGGCGGCGTCGGCGTCAACCACGTCGTACTTGATGAAGGAGCGAGTCGTTACGGCGGCTCTACCGACGGGTAACAGCGGCGAAGCGATATGTGCTGTCTGCGGTGATGACCACGCCAAACTGCACTATGGAGTGATCAAATCGACTGACGTTATCCTAAAAAACGTTTTTTAATCTAGGTTCTCGCCTGCTACGGGTGCAAAGGCTTTTTTCGGCGGACGCTCACTGGCAAGTACCGTTATGCTTGTCGTTTTGGAAACAACTGCATCGTCGATAAATGTCAGAGTTTGTGTCGTATTCGAAGTAGTTTTGCAAAATTCAAAACCATCTCTGACTCTCCATTTTTTAATTAATTTCTTCACTCTCTGATGGTTATTTCGAGCTTTGCGGAGTCACGTTGAACACTAGAAGTATTAACAGTCCTTTCGACGCGGAGAAACTTCTGAGTTTACTTCGTGGGATGACTTAATTGACTGCGCTAGCTGATTTTTTTTTCTCTCTTACCTGAGCTATTTTGTTTGCGACCCAAAAAATAATCGAAAATCGGTTTCAGTTCAAAGAAACAGCTGTCGATACTGCCGGTTTCAACGATGTATCGAGGTTGGGATGGATCCAAAAGCGGTGAGGCCGGATAGAGATTTGACGGGAAAGCAAAAAGTTCCACGATTGAAAAAGAAGCCGCTGGATGAGGAGCTTCTCAATCATATGGTTCGTGGTATTTCTTTTCTTACTTTATGTGTAAAAAAAAACGTTTGTCACGATTTCTCAAGTCAAAAGAAAATCAAAGTTTACTCTTTTCGAATCATTCTCTAGTTCTTCTCATGTTCAGAATATTTTTGAAAATTTCCTCAAGTTTTTTTTTAGTTGTGAGTTTTTTGTTCTTAGATGCGGTTGCAAGGCGACGATTGGTCACGAAAGTTGCCTGTTGAAACGCGAATTCTACTCTTGCAACTGATGAGCATTGAGGACAAGGTCAGTCGGAAACTTCGAACGTTTCGATTTCCACTTTCACAGGTCGCGAAAGGTGATAATAGTATGAGCGCTCAAAACACGGCTAAAGATCCTAAGAGTATAACTCTGAGAGAGATGTTCGAGTCGAAGCCTGCGTTGGATGGTCGGCGAATGGAGGTTCAAATTTTTTCTGATTTGATAATAATCTTCATGAATGATTTTTCCTTTTCAATTCTAAAAGTCTGGTTTTTCACTAATTTTTCTTTTCGCATAACTGGATTTGAGTAACAGAAAGTGAGTATAAGCCATTCCGCGCCAGCTTGTCAAAATTTTTTTTCGAGAATAATTTCGTTTGAAGCGTTCGGGATCTTTCTCTGCTTGCGTCTTTCATTTGGCCTGAAGTTTCCGTTGTATCAAAGGCGAAGACAAAGATAATATCGCGCGCATCGAAGGAAAAGGATCTGTAGCTCAGAGGAAACAAAAAATCGTAAAAAGCTGACGCGGAATGAGCTATAGCTGAGTATTCATTTCTCCTCAAATTTAGACGAGGTTCTTCGATAAATTCTCGACAATCGTTTCAGATGCGATATGAGCCGTTCCGAATGGCACGAACAGAAGAACTGTCGGTGATTGCCCACCGACGAGCGATCGCCGCCGTCGACTGGGTGGACAGTCTGACCGAGATCGCCGACGCCGTAGAGACGGAAGACAAGGTGGCCCTCGTGAAGAACTGCTACTCGCCGCTCACCATCTTCAACTTCTCAGCCCGGACCGCCCAGAACACCAAGAATCCGGACATACTTTGCCTCTGCAGTCATTCCTACGTGCCGCGCAAATTGCCGCCCGAATTCAACGAGACAAAGTGAGCTGTTCACGCTCTTCTTTTTCCCCCAAGTCTGAAGTTTTGTGCTAAATTGTCTTATCTTCACCATGTTCATCAATTGTGTCTTACTAGAGTGTTTGCAAGAATATGAAGTTCCCATTAAAAATATTTTGATGATTATCGACTCCAAGGAATGGAAAAATTCGATCGGTTTCATTAATTAATATTTTTAAGGTTTCACTGTGCTTTGCTCATTAAAGATAAAGTCCAATCAAAACTAACCCCTCTTTCCAGGCTTACTGACATTTTTTTAAAAGCGAAATCCAACCCTACCCACTATGTCATAAACGCATTTAGGTGCGCATATTTCAGCCACCTCTCGAACGTACTCATCGACAGGACGTTGAACGAGTTGGTCACGCCGCTCCGGAAACTCAATCTAAAAGAAGAGGAAATCGTGCCGCTCAAGGCGATAATCATCCTCAATCCTAGTTGGTTTTTTTCTTACATTAAAGGAACAGAAATTTGATAATATTGTATCATTTGATCTTACATTAATCTATTCATCTTCTTTTCACACAAAAATCTGAAAAAAAAGAAAATTTGACAGCCCAGCTTTTTTTTGTTTGTTTCAATATTATTAGAAGTCAATATTATAATATTTTTTGAGGAAGATGGATTAAAAATTAACAATGGAGAGTTGAGTTTGGAATAAGCGTAAAAATTTTACGGATTTTTTCTTGTGTTTACGTTATAACGTTCCGTAGTTTGAACTTTATCATTGCAATAAAAAGAGTTTTTTTGCCATCTTTGAGCAGTTATAACTCTCTGATACCTGTTATGTACAGAAGTGTACAATATTTTGACCAGAAAAAAAATGTTGAGTTTCAGACTCCAAAGGACTATCTGATCATGCCAGAACGGTGATTGGCGAACTTCGCGACAAGGTCCAGGATATGCTGTTCCAGATCGTCAAAGAGCTGCACCCCATCTACTCGGCGAGTAGTCGATTCGGCAACTTGCTTCTCCTCTTGCCGACAATCACGGTAAACCAGATAAATTTTGTCAGCCATTTGCAATCACGTTTAGACGCTTTCTGGACTGATGTCGGAAAACATGCAGTTCTGCCAGGCTTTTGGCGCTCGTCACAGCGGCGATCCGCTGCTGTCGGAGATGTTTGGAGACCATATTTTCGATGATCAGATCAGCTCGTCCATCAGTCCTCCGCTTTTTGAAAACCCTGCCGAGATTAGTCTTGAGGTGGAAAAACACCCTGCTTTTTGTTTGTTGGACTTTTCGAGAATCAAAGACTTTTTTCTGGCTACTAGAAGTCGGCCAAAAAAAGTCGATTCGATTCAGCATTTAGTTAACAAACAATAACTGGAGTTTGGACGCGAAACTATGAACTCTGCGCCAGGAAAGATAAATAAATAGGGCAAAAATATCCAAAAAAATATAGACCGACTTTTCTTTCGCGGATTTTGAGGATGAAATCTTTTTTTTGAGAGCACGTCTGAGCAAGAATGAGCAATTTGGAATTTTAGAGTATATCACCGCCAATGCTTGACCCGCCGGCGCTAGTCTCGTCAACGATCCGCAGCCGACTGAGCTTCAACCGTAGAACGGACGCCAGCACTCAAACTAATGGCGAATTCACTTCTCCAGTACATTCATCATCATCGAATTCTCTCATCAATGCGGGATATTCACCACCAATCGTTAGTTCATCAACTTTTTGTTTTTCAAAGATAGAAAAAAAAAAGTGGGAGCGATTTTATACGTCGTTCGGGCAGTTTGATTATGAACAAAATTGATTGTGTAGTTTCATGCCAATTTTCACGCAAGACCGTTTTAGATGTCGTCGCCATTTTCCTCATTATTAGACGACGCCGATTCAACGTTTTCGCCTGACGTCAACCTTTCCGACCTCGGCAACTGCGACGATTTTCTTTCGCTTCTCCAATGATCATTTTTCATTGTTAGGTGTTTCTTAATTTCAAAATTTTTTCACTTCTAGTTTCGCTACAACGTCATGTTTTTTTTTTTCGCTTGCCTCAACTGTGATGATTTTTCAAGGATTGAAGATACTTTGGACTACTTACTTTATTTTAAATCTTTTGAGGTTTTTTTCAAAAAAATTGAGAAATGATACTCAAAAAAATGGCTATAATAACTTTTATTCTTTTCAAGTGAAACAAAAAAAACAAAAAATCACAAGTGCCTTTTCTCTTCTTGAAACCGAACATTGAAAGCTCTCTCTTCATTCCAGCTCAGGCTGGAAGCCATGAAAACTACCGATGACTGAAAAATTTAGAGTCCGTTTCACGGTCTGACTGGGTATGCTGTAAAAAATGAGACCTACTAAAGTTCGGAAAAAAAAAATACCAAAAGGTACCAATCGTATTCATACATTCTCCTTTTGCCTTCATTTTCAGGCGAAACTCGCCACAAAACTTATACATATTGTCCAAAGCATAGTCTATACGTTTTTTTTTGTA
The DNA here is from genome assembly GCA_904845305.1 of Caenorhabditis auriculariae. Taxonomy (NCBI): domain Eukaryota; kingdom Metazoa; phylum Nematoda; class Chromadorea; order Rhabditida; family Rhabditidae; genus Caenorhabditis; species Caenorhabditis auriculariae. The sequence goes on from CAJGYM010000096.1 coordinate 56,270, forward strand.
CAATACTTGATCGTAAAGTTTAATTGTTCATGTTTCTCAACTTCCATGCACAGGTTTAATATAAGAGATGACCACGATCCCCCCTAAATAAAGCTAGTGATGTAGTAACGGTGTAAAAGTTCCATGTCTCTTCCCTGATTTGAACAAAAAAAGACAGCCGGTATATTTCCAAACGAAAGAGAAACATGTTCTATTGTGTTTTACCACTCATTGTTGGAGATGCTTGATGAAGAATACTCTGCTGGACGGCACGAAAAAAAATTTTCGAAAATTGCGATTGCGATTCCGAAAGCCTGAAAATCGCGTCCGAATATATAGTCTATTTATATCGATTTTCCGCCCCGCGGCTACAGTATCTCTCATAGTATTTTTATTTTTTTGAATGATGTGCTCTGCTAGAAATAAATCCGCAAATTTCAAAGTAACCGTTAAAAAAAATGGAAAAAGAGACTTCGAAGGGTCAAAGATGATTTTAAATTTGGCAGAATTGTTTTAAAAATGGCGCCATTATTTTTTGATTTTTTTTTTTCGTTGTTTGTTTTTTTTCATAAACTGATCCTATGATGCGTAATACCGAACTTCAAAGTAATTTCTGCGAAATCCAAAATAGTTGTCAGAGAGGGCAAAAAGATTACATTGGAACAATGAGAAAGAGCCGAAGTTTCCAGCTTACATCTCTGCTTTTCCCTCAAATCGAGTGATATCATTGACGATCGATAAAGCGTCTTGAGACGGATCCAATGATATAACTCAATCTCTAATAACTTATCGAAACATTGACTCATAAGCTGAGGCAATTCTGAAGCTTCTAGATGAAGCTAAATCCTTTGAAGTCCTACATCATTAGAAAGCTGACCATGAGACGAATCGGTTGATATAATCAGATAAGCTGTAGCTGCTCCGGGAGCCGAAATATAGGTCTTCATAAATCTCGTTGAAAATAAACTTGCGCGTGAGATGGAATGTCTTGTATGAGGTTGCGCGTCGGGTCAGGTGCTAGTCTGAGGCCTTCATCGGTGGGGCTTCCTCGCGAAAAGGGAAAAGCTCAAAAAACAGTTCTTTTTTTCGAGTTTCTCTAGCTTAGTCGATAGAGCAGCTTCTGTATATTACTGTTACCAATCAGTTTCTAAGGAAAAGCTAAGGAAGATGGTCAAAAATGAGAGTGAAAAAATGGCAAATTTCAGACTTTCAAGCTTCATAACTCTGTTCTATTTAAAGCTACAGCTGGGCTGATCATGTCAATCGATTTGTCAGATTACCAGCTTTTCAAGGATGTAGGACTTCAAAAGTTTCCATCAACAGGAATGACGTCCCAGGATCGGAGCAGAATGATGTACTGTGTCCAGAAATGAAAGCTAAGTCCCTGGGAAATGAGTTTAGGCCTTTTAAAGCCGTAATTGATTTTTAAGCCATATATGATTTTTTGAAAAAAAAAAACATATCTACTTCTAGGAATCTAAAAACTTAGAGACCTAGTTTTTCCGGATCTTCTTGATCTCCTCTATCGATTGATACCGAATTTGACCTATTTTCGAATTTTTGATTTCGAAGTTTGATCGCCTCTAACTCTGTTCCTATTTGACCTACAGAGGTCAAACCTGGCCTCCGGTTATTTTCCCGTCGAGATCTATCGATTGATATACATTTTGTCCAGATCGGCTTCCATGACCTCAGAAGCTCAAAAAAAACCTAAGGGGTTAGACTGCACTTTTTTCGATTTTCCCGAAAATCAAAGTTTCGGAGATTTTCATATCAATCGATAGGAAATGACGTCAGATGTCCAAAAATCCAAGTGAAAAGGTACCTGGCCTCCTACAAAGAAAGATATGATTTTTCAAAATTTACTATTACTCATAACTCGGCTTCTAGGACTCAAGGAACTTAGAGATTTAGTTTTTCCTGACCTCCATGATCTCCTCTATCGATTGATATCAATTTTGACGGAAATTGAGATTCTCGGTCTCTAAGTTTGATCGCCTCTAACTCTGTTCCTAGTTGACCTACAGAGGTCAAACCTGGCCTCCGGTTATTTTCCCGTCGAGATCTATCGATTGATATACATTTTGTCCAGATCGGCTTCCATGACCTCAGAAGCTCAAAAAAAACCTAAGGGGTTAGACTGCACTTTTTCCGATTTTCCCGAAAATCAAAGTTTCGGAGATTTTCATATCAATCGATAGGAAATGACGTCAGATGTCCAAAAATCCAAGTGAAAAGGTACCTGGCCTCCTACAAAAAAAGATATGATTTTTCAAAGTTCGAGAATTTTTTTGAAAAATCATAATTAGATTCCTAGGGACAATAAATTGAATTGAATTGAATAGGAACTCAGAGACTTAGTATTTTCTGACCTCCGCGATCTCCTCTATCGATTGATCTCAACTTTTTTTGTGCGCAGGTTCATTTTTAATGATATCTGTGAAGGCTTATATCTCGGCTCTCGGAGCAGCTACAGGTAGTCTGGTTGAATCAATCGTTTCGTCAGCTTTTCAGCAATATAGGTTATCAACGGATTGAGTTCAATCCAGAAGCTTCAGACTCTTTTTACTTGAATTTTTCCATTCCTCACTTTATTACTTTGTCGTACTGATTGCTTCTTTGTGCTTCTTTTCAGAGAAAACTGCAAAAATGCGGAAAAGAAGAAGACAAAAGTTTGAGACCCACACTCTGGAGGCCGACCTTAGCCACCTTCAGCTTCATCCTAGCGGTAGCTACTGAGGTAGGGGAGACGATCAGTGATTCTCGACTGAAATACCCAACATTTAACCTTTTACGTAGCTCATTTACGGATTTTCTTTGTAGAGGTGTACATCTTCCAAACAAGGACGCTTGAATGATGCGAAAAGTGTTGAAATTTTGAACGTTGTAATTTATTTATTTTTTCTTCAGACTAAAAGCCAAAAGTTTCATTTTCTGGACTATCATGTCGCGTGCCTCATAAGCCTAGTTCAACGTTTCCGATTGTTTTTTGAATACTGCCTGAATAATCTGGGTCCACTTTCTTATTTCCGTCTTCATTTATGGCTGCAAATCGTGAGTTCTCGTTGTTATTATTTATTTAAAATCAGGAAGACGAAGGTTTTAGGTAGCACATACGTACAGCTTAAAAAGAAATTTTCAAGGTAAATTTGGATATTTCTTTTTTTCATGAAGAAATGTTGATAGGGAATACGGAAGTGAAGAAATTGGTTCACACTGAATTGTCTCGTTTGACAACGGAGCAGAAGCAACTCATCCAGGAAACTTTTGCTGAGATCGCCAAGGCAACTGTAAAAAATGGACTCATCCTCTTTGCGCGGTAACTATACAACTTTAAAAAAAAAACTTGAAAACGCTTGTGAGCCCCTTTGAAAATTAACTAAAAACTCATCAATTAATATTTTACCCAAAATTTCTCGGAACTCAAAAAAAAAGATTTCCGATAAGACTACGTTGTCATGGGTCACGCAAACCGGACGCGCCTGCGCAGCTCAAGCAATCACTTAAGGGACTGACGCCGCTAGAGGGACCGGGAGGCCTCAAAGAAGCATCAATTCGAAGGTATTGCTAGAAAGAATGTTCTAAGAAAGTTACTAGCCGTGGTCTTTCCTCTAACACACAGAGTAACGGAAAAACCAAAACCGCAGACACACATATCACCGTAACTCAAAAAATTTTTACAGTAACCCATGATGGTATGTATTGAAAAAGTTCTTAAAATTGCATTCGTTATCGATTGATATACAGTAGGCATAGAAAAACGCATAGTTTCTTAGATACGAAAAGACGGACCTGCCTGCCGTAACCTAGCTACGGTAGGAGCATTTCTAATGACAGATTATCACAGTTGGTGAAGTTGCATCAAATTCAAAAAATGTTTTTTCTATTGTACTCATTGATTCTGAAAACTTTTGAAAATTACAATGACAGCGTTTTAATAATTGAAAACAGTCGAAACTTACGATAATCCTCGTGCTCAGTGACTGTCGCGAGTGTTTATGTGTGTGTGTGTGTGTTTGTGAGTGTACATCCGATCGGCGTCACTCTTCAAACAGTTGAACTAAAACTCGGGTTCTTTTTTCACCGCTCTTCTACTCCGAAACTCGCCAACCTTCCAAATTGCCGTCGTTTGTTTCTGTAACGATTTTTTTTTTCCATTTTTTTCCAAACTCAATTCAAGTTCATTGAAAAAAAGTTTTGATTTCTTTTTTAACTTCAAACTTCAAGGATTCTGTAATCGGGCAATTTGAATCATAAATCACGTTTTTTTATTGTTCAATCATGATCTGATTTTTATTGTTTTTTACGAAATTTTAAATGATATATTTTTCTTTAAGACCTATCAAAAACATGACTTTTGGTTTTTTCAGTACCTCGGTTCTTAGAATTTTCAAAGTTTTCAATCCTTTGCGCGATGCTCACATGAAACTCTATAATATTCAAAAATGTACCCGTTTAATTATCAATATTCAATGATTCGTCACTTTCAACTGTTCAATACGCCTCTTCAATCCGATTATTCAAAAGGAGCGGAAACTGAAAAACAACAACTCCTATCAGAATAGTTTTGCATCCGCCTGCAAATCGATCAATTTTGCCGCTGTAAACATGAAAAAAATTCACACGTAACCCATGCTCTTTGAAATTTTTTAGGCCCAAAGAAAGAAAGTTCTGAGACGTTACTGAATCGGTAGAGATGCTTGGCAGCAAACAACGGGTCTGCGCCGTTTGTGGTGACAATCCGGCAAAGGTTATTTTTTGTCTGGTTTGTATACTTGTCTCAAAGCATGCCTTTTGCGAAAATTCCGGGAGAATTAGCATTCAAAAAATCTTTATTTCCAAAAACGTATTCGCTTGATTTGATTTAGAAAATAGAAAAATCGACAAATGAAAATTATATATAATTAAAAAAGAGTTATTTTAAATTATAAACTCATTTCTATATGGACTATTTTTTTCCTACTCAGAAAGCTTCAGATTCACTACGGGGTCCTCGCTTGTTTCGGCTGTAAAGGATTTTTCCGGCGAGCTGTGAAAGACGGCCGAAATAAGTACGTCTGCCGGTTTGAAAAAAATTGCGAAGTTACCAAATGTGAGTCGTTTCTCATCTTTTTGAAAATAAGACTCGAAAAGCTATCAACTGTTTAAAATTTACAGTTCAAAATTTTTCAAATGAAGAAATATTTTACTTGAGTTGAAAGCTTTCGGAAAAATTGGTCAGCCTATTTCAATCCGAAAAAAAAAAACAGATATTCCCAATCTTTTGAGCGATATATACTCGAAAACTCAGAATATTTGAGAGTTGAGACAAGCATGTGAAATAATAGCTCGGAAAAAATATCCTATACAGTGCGGTGATAAAATAGTCGCGGACAAGAGAAGCCGCCAACAAAAAGCTCAGAAAAAAAGGTCGAGCACTTTTGCAAGCCAAAAACCTCGCTCATATCACGACAGTTTGTCTTACTAGGGGTTGACGCCCGACAATGAGTTGAGTATCGAGACGTTATGGGTGGGTAGGCCTAGTGGAGACTCTCATCTAGGCCTACATAACCAAAAAGTCTCGATTCTCAACTCGTTTTCGAGCGGAGAGCATGTCATAGTTATTATAGCCAGGTTTGTGCTTCAGGCTGGGCGGACGAGACCCTTTTGCGGTTGTTCTGTCCAGGCCTTTTTGTCTTTGTCCGTTTTTCCGATAACTTTTTCAAACGCGACTTTTCGAAAAAAAAATAATAATAAATCTTTTTTTTCTAAAATGATCATTCAAATTTTGCAGTTGAGCGAAACGCATGCCGTTACTGCCGATTTCGAAAATGCCTGCTCGTCGGCATGAATCCAGATTGTACGTTTTAAACTTTATGTCTTTTGCTTGCTATTTTAAAAAGTTAGTCGCCTCGCGCACTTTCCTGTTGAAAACCAACTATGTAACAACATGTGGACAAGCTTACTATGGAATGGCCTCCATTCGCAGTGGGGCTTCTGAATGAGACCAAGTTTACTAGATGTAGTTTTTCATGCTGATTCCAAATCTGGTCTTGAAAACTGCCCTCGAGGCCTGTGTAAAAAGTTATGAATTATCAAAAGTCGAAAATTTCGATATTTCACCGATTGAGCTGATATTTGGGGGGTATATAGTCCTTGCTTCCCCCGGCCACGAAAAACTGATTTTTTTTTTTATCGGAGCCTAGATATCATTTTTCAAAGCTCCGCGCATGATAATGAAATGGAAAAATTCTTTTTGAAAAAAAAAGTATTCGAAATTGTGAAAACTATTTCAACAGCTCTTTGTGTTTTTTTTTTCTTATGTCAGCTGAATGAAGTTCGAAATCGGTTTTTTCGAAGCCCGTTTTCCAAAGACAGAGAAAAAAAAAATATTGAAAAGAATCTTTCCAGTTGTGCGTCCAGACCGAGAAGAACTACGCAGTGACAAGAGCGCTCTATCAAAAAAGAAGAGTCTAAATCGAACGTTTTCCAATCGGTATGGTTCAAGTGACGGCGATTGGACTTGTCTACTCTCCCCGGCTCAAAAGTAGGAATGAATCTAAAAAAAATTTTCAAACCGTTTTCAAAACATTTTCAGGAAGTTGTTCAACGAACTATGCGCATTGGAATGGAGCGACTCTGCCTCAGAGAACTTAGAAGGAGTTGCCGAGTTTTCGCTGAAATCTTTAATATCCGACAGAACTCTCGCCAGAAAAAACAATGTGAATTGTGTTATTTGAATATGAAAACTTTTCCAATCTGGGAAAAATTAAAAAAAACTCATTGAGATGAGGAATCCTGTGAAAATGAGCACCTTGAAAAATTTTTTGCGACATCTCGGAGCTTGGAAACAAAAACTGGACGTGTTCCGGACATTTCTGAGCAATCCTAGCGATCATTTAAGAGTGCTGATGTCACTAAAGGGAGTCACTAGAAATGCTCACGTCCGATTCGCGTTACCAAGGTCAAAGCAATATTGCCATTAATTTTCCTAAACTTCCTTCATTCTCATTTTTTTTTCTAGTAGTTAATATATAAACCGGCAACCATTCTAATCAATTCGAAACAGCTTAAATATTCACGGACGCAAAACAGTAGTATATATAACTGCTCTATTTTCAGATGCATTTTTGTATTGTTTACTTTGCATTTTGCAAAAAAAAAAATTAATTTTCGAATTTTACAGGTACCTCCAACCACAGGAATGAACCGAAATAACGTGGACCAATTTTTGACAATACAAAGAGTTGTCAAAGTAATCGATTTTGTTGATAGGTTTTTGAATTTGCTGGAACGAGACAATGGGAAAAAAGTTACACTTGAAGATAAGGTAATTCTCTATAAATTACTTTCAAAAGTTTCAAGCCACTTCGACTCTAGAACAACGAAAGACTTTGCAGAGTTCTTTGCTGAGTAGTGTCACTATTCATTTACTCTACTACGAGTCTGTCACTCGCTTATCAGCCAAAGGCTCTGCCAACCTGTTCGACGACTTTAAACGAACTTTCGAAATCCTCCCACTGTGAGTATAATTGAAAAGGAAGAATCAACCATTAGGCAATTTAAAGAAGTCAATCTGCCTACGCGAAGATGGCTGACACGTGTGAGCTTTTCAAAAGGAGACCGCCATCAACCATGGAATACTCGATACTTCGAGCTCTAATCATCACAACTGGAGGTCAGACTAAAATCAACAAGAAAGCGAATGAATGAAGAAACGGAAGATCTGTACCTAAATTTTTCAATGAAAAATGTTGGTCAGTTTTTGCTGACTTGAAAGGCGAGGGAGGCGAAGAAAGGAGCGGGACGCGTACGTGGTTCTTGGCACGGATTCAATTCAACCGCCAGCGACCATTTGGAGAGCTCGTTTATCGCTCTTTTCATTTCTTTTTTTTTTGACCGAGCTATCAATTAGTCAGTGGCGCTTGAATTGAACTCGTGCCGAGAATCGCGTATGCGTCCCGCCCACTTCTTCGTCTCGCTCTCTTTTCAAATCGAGATGGATTGACTATATAAATTTTAACTCTGCACATAGTGCAAATTGAAAAGCATTATTTTTCCAATGTCGTTTCAGAACCTCTCTCATGAATATAAAAATAAATCAAGATGAAATCTAACATTCTCTTCGAATTTTTCAAGTTTTATCATTATCCGTTTCATCAAATATCAATAGAGCTCACTAATTTGACATCTTTTCTTTAAAGGCATAGGGGCAGTAAAAAATGGGGTTTCAGGTGAAAGCAGTATCTTATATAGTTTTTCTTTGCGAATCGAACGGTGTACTCAAAAAAATTACAGATGTGACAACTTTAGAAGAAAAAAGCGATTTTACTTTCCCGCCTTTAATTTTGAAAAAAGCTTTGGATCGGTATGCAGACAACTGTTTACAATAGCCGTGCACGCGATGTTGCGGACGTCTTATTTGACTCGCATTTTGTGAGAAATAACCGGATATCTGCTCCAAATTAAGCGTTTCTCCTCTGAAAAATCGGTTAAGAAAACAGAAAACACACATTGATAATAAAGAAAACACAAATAATCGCTATCCCAATCGAAACCTGCGTAAAATCATCATTTTTCACCAGAAAAGCATTTTTGCGATCAAAGTTTGCAAATTATGCATCAATAGAAAGCTTTTGTGACGAAAAGAACTTTGGTGACAACAGAAAAAATTGGAAATTGATGCCGTGTTCAAAGTAATTTCCGCGAAATGCAAAATGATCTCTGACTCTCCAAAATTTAGTTATCTTTCTCTTTCTCTAACGGGTATTTTGCATTTCGCGGAAATTACTTTGAACACGGCATGAAAGAAACGGAGAGAAAAGCGAAAATCCGGAAGATGGCGAAGCCTGTTGTCCATAGAGCAACTTTACTGCAAAGCGCCCTTTTCGCGGGAACTCAAGCTTTCCTCTCTCCGACTTTGAATTATTTTTTCTCCAAAACTAGGAACTTCTGTACGTTTCCAAGTTCACCGTTCGATTCGCAATGAAAAGCTCTACAAAGTACTGATTTGAACTGAAAGACTGTTTTTTACTGCCCCTATGCCTTTAAGTGGCCAGACCTTCTAACGTTTAACCATAATTTTTTTCAGAAAGCTTGACTCTTTCCAATAGTCTAAACGAGATGCTGACGACTGCTAGAGAGCTTCTATCAGAACTACTTTTCAAAGTCGTCAAATGCAGTAGGGGGAAAACTTCAACCAATGCAGCCAGCTTCATGTCGTCGCTTCTTCATTTCATTTATGAGAGCCGCGTAAGTCAAAAAATCGTCCAGTGAGGAAATACTAACGTTCTTAGGAACTTCAGAGTAGTCCCTATAGGGGCAACCTTAGGGGTCCTTGGACGGTCACTTCTAGAGACCACTTTTTCAACCCCTATAGAGGCCACCGAAGCTTGCAAAAGTGCTCCCTATGAAGGTTTCAGTAAGTGGGCCCTAGAGGGGACATGCTAGTCGATAATTTTTATGAACTCTAAGCGAAAAAGCATTTCCATGAGAAAACTGAATAAATAACCGTTTTTCGAATTAAAACAGACCCTAAACCACTATAGGGACCGCTTTTTCGACCCCGAGGTGGTTTTTTTTTTCCCGCCTAAGCCCTATAGGGACCACTCTGAAATTCCTAAGTTGCTCGGCTTTTGCAGGATTTTTCGAGGGCGGCGGTGAAAGACCTGCGTCACTACTTTCCACGCGACGCGCCAAAATGTGGTCCATTCAACAAAATCTTCATTGACATCATCAACCCAGAGCAGTCTGATTTGCTTCTCACCGTCGACTACCGAAACCTAATGTCATCAGAGGTCAACCTCAACGCCAACGTGCCGGTGACCATGCCAATCTATCATTTCTCGCCGCCCATCTTGTCCCCAATGAACTCTGTGCCAACGATGGCTGTCCAACAACACCAACAAACCGCCTCACTTAATGGTTACCCCTCGCCGAGCAGTTCGTTCACCGCTCCAAATCGGCCAACAGCTCTGCCATTCCCCAAGTTCCCTCTGACGATGACGAAATCAATTGAGGAGATGCTCAGGCCGCCCGGTATGTTGGATGACGCCAATATTATGAATAGACCGTTGGCTAGGGATTGGGCTGATGGAATCAGACTAACTCCAGTTTTCAACAAGGATGTTGTTGCTCATTTTTTCCCAGAGATGAGTGCAGGAAATGTTTAAACTTGTATAAAAAACTCTAGAAAATAGTTGATTCGTTGTCTTTTCCTTGAATATTTTCACGCTATTATTTGACATGTCGAACTTTTTCAACAGTTTTAAAGAACTTCGTCCTTTGAAAAACGCAAGTTCAAAGTCATTTGTCCATAACTTTAAAATGGTACTTTTTTTATTTGGTTCCATGAACTTTGTCCTATGATGTGAAAATTATCCGGCGTTTATTTAGACAACTTGAAAAACAAACTCAAATCAAATTACCTCATCGAAATTTCAATATAAATGTGATTGATATTGTTCAGCTGTTTTTGAAAATTTTGGAACTGAGATTAGCTGACCTCTATCTGCCCATCGGTCGGAATCGCAAATACTGTTTGGACGATTGTACGCAATGACCGAAGATGATCTGAAACAACTTCGGGGAAAAAACCCTTTTCCTCGCTTCTTCAAAGTATTGATGCTTATAATGTTGACAGCTCCAAAGTTACAAAATTACGATAATAATAAATATTTCTTTTCAACGAACTTGTATTTAAAATAACATCACAGGAAAAAGAGGAAATCGAAAAGTCAATGACAACAATTACGTCATCAGTCATGGGGGAAAGTGGAAACATAGAATGACAATAAGTAGCAAAAAATAAGGCGAGAAACCCAATGAACAAAAAAAACATAAAGATATGCTTCTTGAATATAAAGCATTATTATCAATTTTGGCAGAAAAGTTTTTTCTATCGTTCAAAGCCGATAAAATTGACCATATAATTGAACTCGAATTTGGTTTGAAAAAAGGAATTGGAAAATTAATTATAGGACAAAGGCGGCGATATTAATGAGGCATATCAAAATCACGCAGCTCATATGAGACCAATAGATTTGCGGGGACAGGATGCAAAAAAAAGCATTTTTCAAGTTGCATCAGACGGAAGTTTTGAGACCATGAAAGTCGGGATCGTATTTTTCTTCTCTGAAACGAAAAATTCTTTTTCGTGTTGACGGAAAAAAAATTACCGCGAGTGTGGGGCGAAGTCATCAGGGTATGACGTAAATCGCTTCTCATTGAGTGGTTCGGATTCCTCCTAGAATTTCAAGTTTCAATATAATGAAGCCAAATTCAATTTTTCTTCTTTTCCTTCGGTTCGAGAAGGGTTGAAATTTAAAACGGTCAATCTTTGAAAAAAACTTTTGAGTTTTGGAATTTCAACTGTAAGAAAAATCGAGGACGAGTATCGAGTTGAAAATTAGATGCCTTAAAGACCTAGTTGAAAGTACTTGGAAAAAAAGACTAGCTGCTAAATCCCACAGGCTTCTGAGTATAGTCTGTTCAGATTTTAAATGTCAAGTCGTCGCTCAAGCTCCGCCCCTAATGGTGCGATAAACCAATCAAAGAGCGAGCCATCCACAGATTGTTTTTGAATGACTTCATTGCACTTGAAATTAAAAATCTGAACAGACTATATATCAAAGCTAAAGCGCAAGTCTCATAACAGAAATTTTAAGTAGGTTTAATTCCGGTCGAACTGAAAATGATTTCTTTTTCTTTCAGAAGCAAATGAATCAAAAGAAAAGAGTTTCCATCAATTTTATGCCGTTCGCAAAGATTTTCGTCTTTAAAAAAAATGCAAAACTTTTTTGCGAACTAGGAGTCGAACCTACTCAAGAAAAAGATCATGAGACTCGCCTTTAGGCCACTGAGGCAGAATGTCCAAGATTTTCAAAGTTAAAGGTGGCTTAAATGTGAGAGAAAGGTTTGCAAAATTAAGAAAAAAAAAGCTTTTTTTAATTTTTTTATTCAGTCGATTGACTTTGAAAGGTTAAGTTTCAAAAAAAAACTTTGGTCGATTGATTTTTTGAGATCGAAAAAGCCGAAAAGGGTGGAAGTTTGTCTTGGACAACTATGATACGTACGATTGGGTATTTGGGGCGGCTTAGGGAGGTGCTTCGGCTTTGGAGATCGTTGTTCTGCCGCCTCTCCGAAATCTTCTTCTGCTTAAGGCACCAGCAACAAAGGAAGATGAACACGATGCCCATGATAATGGCGATCGTGCCAAGGATTGCCGACAGCCAAATGAGAAAATTCTCCTTTTCTCTTGACCGGCACCATGGCTGCTCGCCCTTGTTCCACTCGTAACGGTACTCTAGCGGCCGGTTCCGATCCACAATTACTCCGCCTGCAAGAAAAAAATGAACTGAAATCTATGTGAAAAATGTTGAGCCGGCAAAAAAAAATTCGCTTTTTGTAAGGTCCCCAATTACTTTTGGTCGAATAAACGAATGAAGCTTATTTTATTTCCGTTTATGAGTGGTTTTGTGGTGCTTAGAACTGTAATTTGAAAAAAAAAACATACATCGATATTCATGAACTCCTTTGATCCAATGTGACTGGAAGCACTCAAACCGAGCCACGTCGCCCTGTAAGAAGATGATTTTTGAACTTTTTCTCTTTCTATCCCTTATTAGAAACTGATTTTGTGAAAAAAAAAAACTTGAGTAATCCCAAAACTAGCCTGCAAATAAGCCGAGGACAAGGATGAAGTTTTCATCAGATACTCTGGATATTCAATGTTAATAACGCCACAGCTGTTGTCTGCAAGAAACGTAAAAATCAAATGAATTATTTTAAAAAAAATACAGTCACTTCAGCATTTTTTTTTTCATTATAGGTCAAAGAAACATTTGAAAAAAATTTCGTAACTTTTCAAATAAGAAAGACGTTTCATTCACACGGATTAACACTGAAAAGTGAGCAAAAGGCACAAAGAAAATTGAAAAAAAAACCCGAAGCGTACCAGGCTATGTTGAGAGCTGAGGAACTGTTCTTTTGTTTCATTCAAAACTAACAATGCCTTGACGCATCCATTCGCTCGGTTCCAAAGATGTTCCACTCGTTTTTGACGTTCATGCCAAGGATCTTGGCATTCAACGTGAAGTAGTCGTAGAGGCAGGAGACTGAGTCGCCACAGTCCTGGATGACTGCCGAAGGGTTGTCTGGACACTGCGTCTGGCCGAATTCCAGAGTCAGTTGAGATTGCAGCGGTTGTAGATTAACTGAAAATTACAACTTTTTTCTTTCAGAAACTGACTCAACACGAACTCGTATTGGACTGTTGCATGTCGCGGCACTGTTGCAAGCGTTGGTTCATCGCCTGGCCAGTTATTGGGTAAAAGCGGTACTGTCCCCTGCAAGAGACACGCTTTGAAAGGTCCTTCCTTTGTTTTCCACAAACGTTTCGTATTTTGGCGCCGTCTTGAAGATTGGCCCGCTTTTCATGTAAGCCTCCGGGAAAACTTCAAACTTTTTATCTTCGTCTCTAGACGTCGTGAACATATTTTCCGTCGGCATGCCATAGCCGTTGCCGGCGGCGTTGATGTTCTGGTCACTTCCTGGCTCTCCAGATCCTTGCACACGATCTGAAAGCTTTTAACTTAAAAAACTGAAAACCGAAACTCTAAAAAGCCGATTGTGGTGAAAAAATGATCCTTTTCCATAAGGACATTACCCATGCAACTCACAGAGGTTGATAATTTGTTGGCGATAGGTCTCTGAATTGACATCGTTCAACGTCAAAGTCTGCAGATAACTGTTGGAGGTTTGGTCGGGGAACGGCCGCATCACGCCAGAAACTCTAGGCAGATTGTACCTCTGTCTGTATTCCATTTCTCTGGTTTTGTCTCCATCAGGCCGCTAAATTATCAGCATTTCGAATTTTGTCCTATTAAGAGTTCCCATACCACTCCATACTGCGGCGGAACAGAAATGGCGACGTTGAGCATTCCCATACTCTCCTGGTATTCGGTCAATCGATCGATATCGATTGCGTAGCTTTCTCGCACACGAATTCCAATCTGAGCCTCTTCGAGCACAACGTAGATCTCTGGTTGGCCTCGTTCCACGTTATTCACATAGATCATCACTCCTTGAAATTCAACCTTTGGCCTCATGATTGCAGCCGTTTTCATAAAAAGTTTTCTCTATCTACCAAACATTTTTGAGGGACTATTAGTTTTTTTTTCCGATATCTTTATTACTCCGTTACAGTTTGTGTTTGATGTACAGGAGGATTGTAATTTATGTGTTACAAACAATAGAAGGCTCGAAAAACAGTGCGTACCTCGGAACCTTTGAATTCTCATCGTGTCAAAGTACCGTAGGATGTTTCCCACAATAATGGAGGTACGATATCTGAAGCGACGCGTGTCTTTTCGCGACAAGACGTGCACTCGGTCGGTTCCAGTCGCTTCCAGGACAACTCCTGTGACTACGGTAGCGTTGGTAGGTTGAACCAAGTCTTGTTGCGACATATACCTTCCCAGCAAACCTGAAAATTGGTCTAAACGTTTCGTTTTCGCTCTTATCACTTGCTGAAGTCAACGCGACGGTTCGGGTAGCGTTCCATCCTGATCTGCACTTTCACCTCTGGTGTCGTGAACGTCTTCGGAATGTACAAAAAGTTGTAGACGCCAGGTTCATTGAAAATGAACTTGTCGTTGTCGATCGTGTTGAACGACCCGGCACCCATCACTTCTCCTGAAATCACGATGTACAGAATGTAAAATATTTAAAACTTTTTTTTTTCTGCCGGTTGACTTTCGGGGTTTCCGACTCCAATTGACTGTCAAAAACTAATTATTAAACAGCTTGGCGTAAATGAAAGCGATTAGTTTTTTTTTGTTGCAAAAACGGAAACCAGTAGTAATTTTTTTTAGCACCAGTTTGAAACAACAGGTCCGATAAAATTTTCAGTTTTCTCCCTCGTTATTTTTTGCATCTCAAACTCTCTGATGGTAGGATAGAGATTTTGACCTGCAAAAATTCGCGAGCGTGAATTGTGCATACACTCGGGCAAAACTGAAAAGCTCCCCAGAAGCTTTTCTCAAAAAAAGACCTTGAAAGGGTCCCCAGCAGATCTTTCTTACATCATTTCAATTCTTTTTTGCGTCTTTTTCACATCCTCTGACAAAAAGGATGCTGGAAAGCAACTAAAAATATGCGAGAGGATTCAAAAAGGATCCTCTGAGGCTATGAAAAAGGTGCTCAAAAGCTTTTTTACATCATTTTAGGAGCTTTTAGAGGAAGCTTTTTATCTCCCTCTCAGGATCCTTTGAGGATCCTCAAAGGAACTTTTCAGTTTTACCTATGCACCAATCTTGGGGGCTCGAAAATTCGAAAATTTGAATCTTGGAAAACGATTCTTGGAAATAATCACCTCTTTATTGGGTTTTCTGAATTTTACCAATTTTTTGTGATCAGAAGTTGATGGAGAACGCATACAAAAGGAATAAAAGTAAGACAGACGTTCTGCAGCAAATATTTTTAAAATCTTCACTTGAAGCGGTTTATCTTATTCCGAGGCTTCCACCTAGAGCACGGTCTCCGGGATCCAGCACAAGATCCGCTACATTATGAGCTCCGCAAGGTGCAACTGGATAGACTACACGCAGAAGAACAAAGCTAAAGACCACAAGACCATGCTCTCAACACTTTCGACTACATTCTAGGACTTCTAGTTCTTCAAAGGCGGTTTTTCGTTATAGCGTCTAAAATTCTTGTTCACCGCCTAGTCGATTGCATCTGACTAAAACAAAAAAAAATGATTTGATTTGATTTGAAAAACGCAAATATTTATTCATTTTTTTTTTTTGGATGCATCCCAATCTCACCGTAAGCCGGCGGCTGATATTCCTGACATCCAGAACTCGGCCGTCGCCAGTAGAACATCTGACAGCGGAAGTCGGCGTACTTACAGCACAGAAAATAGGGCATGTAGTCGTTGTGGAAGGCGGAAAGACCAGGCACTTCGTACTGACCCATATAAGGCGGAGTTCCGAACTCATAGGCTCTCAACGGGAACCCAGGATTGTAGGGAACTTCGGGAGTGACCTACAAAATATATTTGCATTATTGATAAAAGAAAAAACGGAGCCGCTTTCTGGTAGTGAGTTCCGCGCGAGACGGGCACGTTTTAAAAGCACAAAAAAAGGCCACCGTAAAAGCAGCCCTACAAAAATGCAAAAAAGACAGCAAAAAAAAGGCCTTGAAGCGAAGTTGGTCAAATTAAGTCCAATTTGGTATGAGGTTTTTTTCAGAACCGCGGAATGGGCAAAAAGAGGCAGCAAAAACGGTTTTAAAAAAATCGCGATAATGAACCTTAATAACAGGCTGGTAACTCGTCTGCATCAAGTGACCTTGGTCATCGTAGCAACAAACTTGTCCGTAGTGGGTCGGGAAGCGTCTGAAGTCAAAACTTGTGAGGGAGTGAATAAAAAAGTCTAAATATAATTTTTTGAAAAGTTATCCAGTAATTATATATTCGCAGCGCTAGGAAACACATCTGAAAGGGTAGGATAGATAACTCTTCTTGGGATTTTCTCCATAGTTTTGATCAAATGAATCTTTTATTTCTCTTGTTTATTTTCGAAATCAATTCATCAAACTACTATTAAATGAAAAAACATTGATTAAATATTACTTATTTTATTGAACTGAAAAACTAACGCCGTATTTTCGCTATTAAACGTGCGTCCATCGCCAGCATAAGAAGTGAGAATGTTCTGGGACGACATGTAACAGTTTCTGGATCCGATAGAAGTCGTACAGGTTATGTCACGGAACGCCTAAAAATTTCAAACATAGGAACTGTTTCGAAAATCGTGAGGTACTTGAGAACACCGAGGATGGGGCATGAAACGGCCAATATCTGCAATGGCTTGTCGTTCAATGCAAGGACAGGACGAGTTGGTTTCAGTATCTCTGATGAAGTTCCATTGAGCGCCGTCTTCGTCGTACCTTGAGAACATGACAATTACACTGAAGGTAACCGTCGAGTCGTGAAAGGTGAGGTCGACATCGCGGTACATTGACGGGCTCGCAAATGTCTCGCATTTCGCCCGCTTTTTTCGCGCACTCAAAAATATGAAAGAACAGACTATGTATTATGTAATTTCAGCACGGCTTGCAATTGAAAAAATCTTTGAATTCGTACCAATCGTGGCACATTTCAAGCGCCTTTTTCTTGACGTATTCAACACGAGCCGATTCGTCGTTCTGAGAATATGTCGTGGTCGAGAATTTCGGATTGTTGCTAGTCCAAAGCCAATGTAGCGAGATTGGCGCGGAGACAAGTCTTCAAAATTAATGTTGAAGTTAATTGAGTTTTTGAAACTGCATAGAACTCGCTCATAAAAAACTACTTTCAATTGGAATAGAACAATATTGACTCCGGACTTTTTCACTCTTGCGTGAAAAAAAAATCACAAAAATGTTATCATAGGAAATATGACGTTTTTAGAAAAAATTTTCACAGATCCAGGTAGCCATAGAAGAAACGGAAATTATCGTTTTCACGTTAGTTCAATGAATATTTTCATTTCACGTAAGTGTGAAAAAATCCGGGATTTAGCGGCCACTCTCTTCCAACGCACCCAGACAACAGAATCTGCGGATTCTGCTCTTGATTTGGCTTGATCGGCGCCAATTTCAAATAGCCAAACCGGTACATATACAGCTCATTCATCCGCTCCCAATCCGTCATATACCACTGTTCGACCTAAATTGAAAGTTTTTCTCACAAAACGTTCGAACGGCTGAGTTTAGACTTGATTCATGTTGATCCGTTCCTCTTGAGGCTTCCATCTGTATTCGTAGGTGTTTCTGTTAGAATAGGTGGCTAGCCGAGCAATAACACGATGTTCTGGTCGGAACTTTTTGATCTAAAGAAAACCCTTTCCTCTGAAGGTTTGAAAGTTACAAACATTATCGTCTTTATATTCCCGATAGGCAATAACGTAGAGGCCCAGCTGCACACTGTACATAGAATCGTCGTTCATTCTCAATTGTTCCATGTGAGTTGTGATGTCGGGATTCGTAAAGTTTCTAGGATACCAGACCAAAGGCATCACCTTCAAAATTGACAGTCATTGGAAAAAAGAGAGGTTTAAAAAATTACTTGATACGGTATTGGATTCTTGAACCAGTCATAAATATTTCCAATGTCAAGCCGCATCGGGTCAAGTGTGGGTGGTACTGAAATTAGAAGTTTTGTATTTTGAAGAACTGAGATGAATCAACAACTCTATTTGGGTTTCAAAGACGCAGAACTTGGTTTCGAATAATACTAAAGAAATATTCCCTTGTCGCGATACCTCGACAAACTTTGCTTTTTAAAAACGCCCGCGAACAATTTCGAGACTTGCCACACTTGTGAATCCAAAATATTTCAGAAACAAATAAAAAAAGAACTAAAAACGTTTCAGAATACGAAAATGCAGTGTTTTGAGAAAGTTCAAACTTTAGATATATCATACCTCAAGCCTTTTAACATATACAAAGATTCTAAAAGCTTTTTCGAGGGGTATCCAAAACTAACCAAAATAAATGTAGCCTACGAAAGCTTTTTCGTCATTGGCTCCACCACTTTGCGGCTGGAAGTAGACGGTCTTCGTTCCCCAATCGTAGATTTTCGGCAAATTACACCGCGCTATGGCCGGCGTCAACACGGTACAAGTGGCCGTCTTGAAAACAAAATTCATTATTTCACTGTATTTCGGAATATGAGGACTTGACGTTGTTCAATCATAAGGATGTAGGTTTGAGAGCGGTCGAGGCAGATCGCGTTGACATCGACAGTCATTTCACCCAACATGTTAACGATATTCGGATAGATCAGCATCGGGTCTGTGAAATTGGTAATAGAAACCCTAATAAATAAAGCCAATTCACGGCTGGCTTGATTTATCGAAATAAGGGTCCTGACACGATAATAAAAGAGAGTGCCTGACTGGTGGAGAGCGCAGACAGGCCACGACCCTTTAGCGTCTCAAGCTAACCGTAAATCGGCTATGAAATTTAAGAAAGAAGGGCACAATAATTTCGTGTTTGTCTCAATGACTCGAAAAATAGTCTGCACAATAATTTGGCTTTTTTATGTGCTGACTGATGTCCAGGTTCGGAAAAAACGAACAAGTTCCGCCGGTTTTGTTGGAGCAACCAGCAGGGCGAACAACGTCGTCAACGCGGAACATGTACCGTCCTCGAACCATTTGTGGAACTCCAGACCGTTGAGCCAAAACTTTTGGTGTGTTTTTGTAGGCCTGCGTCGGGTCGACTGGGACGATTCCAGTGTGATTTCCGCCATTGAATACCGCCTGAAACTCAGTCAAATACAAAAAATTCTCCATCAATCATTTCATTTCATTTTCATATTCGATCACATTCATGACTAAACAACAACAGAATATTTATTGATTTATTTTCTTTTTGGTAAGATCACTAGGTGGATTAACTAACCCCATCTGTAAAAAAAAACAACTTTTTTCGATTTTTGAGAGAAGAAACATGTTCAAATCAATTTCGGGGTATTCAAATAACCGTGAGAGAAACAACTAAAATTTGGGAGAGTCACAGAAAACCATAAATTTTCCGAAATCACTGTCACGGCAGCAGTCTCAAACACTGATAGTGCATTAATGCTTACCGTCAATGAAATTGATGTTTTGAGCATTTAGCGATAACTTGAGTGACTTTTGTCTGATTTAGCAGAAAACTGATTGAAAAAAATTCAATTCATTAAAAAAAAAATTTTCCGTCTCCACTTAACGTGAAATTTCAGTCGTTTCGGTATTCAAATATAAATGATAAAGGGTCCCAAATGCCTCAAAACGAGGTAGAGTTCACGCCTTTTTGACAGTGTGAGTCCGATAATACGATTAATTCGTATTTGTGCATTTGTGTGCATCGGAATCTCCATGAAGAACGAGACACAAATAATATTTGCACAGTGTGGAAAGCACACAAATAGACTAGGTCTTTGAAGAGTTGTAAGCCTCCTCGAGGTATCAGTTGAACCTTGCTATGAAGGCATGACTCATTACTCATTCAACTGGTGCTGTTTTGAGATTTCATTAAAGAAATTTTCGTTTATTTATAATATATAACCTTCTGTCCGAAATTTTGATCTTCAGTATCACTCATGCTTCACTTGGGCAGATAATCTGAGGGGTTTCTCAAGAAATAACAATAATAATTATTTATACTGGCTCATTCAGTACCTTCCCAAACAGATTTCAAAATTAAACGACGAAAGACTAAAGTCGCATGTTTCTTCAAAAGTACTCATTTCTGTGAATTTTCTGACTAGACCGTGAGTACAGGGTGACAAATAAATATTGAAACGCGTTTGAAACGTTATAACTTTCTCAAAAATCAACCAAACACCACCAAACTTGGAACAAATTTTATTCATACAATATAGAAACAAAATTCAAGAATAGTTTTCAAAACGTCCTCCTTTAGCTTTGATAACGGCCTTCAGTCTCTTCGGATACGCATCGATCACGGCACGAAGGTAGTCGTCGTCGATTTCGTCCCATTTCTTGATGAGCGCGGTCTTCAGACTTGCGTAATTCTTAGAAGAGACCTTCTCGGTCAGATATATCCACACGGCATAGTCCATCGGGTTGAGGTCGGGCGAGGAAGCAGGCCAATCAGCAGCCGAGATTAACTCGGAAAATTGGCGCGACACCACTCTTGAGTACCTTTGGCACGATGAGCGGTGCGCCGTCTTGTTGGAAGGTCCGTGGTCGGTTTCCGTAGTGAGAATTGGCCCAGGGCAACACCCTCAACTTCAAAATCTACTCCCTGTAGTATACTTTGTTCACTTTGACTCCAGGATCCACAAAAATCAGCGGAGTTTTGCCGTCAGCGGTAATTCCGGCAAAAACCATCACGGAAGCCGGAAGTTTTATTCAGAATTTTTTCTTTTTCACAGGCACTCTGATAGTCAGTAGCGATGATCCAATGATTTTGGCCTCCTTGTTCGCCTCCACAGTGAAGATTTTCTCGTCGGTAAATAGCGTCGTCAGATGCGAGCCATCTTTCGTGCCAGCGAGCAGCTTTCAAGCCTTTTCCATCCGCAATGTCTTGTTTTTTTGATTGAGGAAGGCTCCTTTCTGCATACGGTAGGGATTCATCTTCAGCTTGTCCTTTACAATAGTTCTCATCGATTCTCGACTCATTTCGTGTTCTTTTGACATCTTTCTCACGCTTCTTTCCGGAGTGCGTTTGATTTTCTCTCGAACGGCTTTGACTGCTTCTGGAGTCGTGACGGTGACTGGACGTCCCCTTCTTTGCATGTCATCTGAAGTACCGAGACGCCGATAGCGTTGTGCAGTTCGAAAAACGAGAACACGAGACACTTTCAGCTTTTTAACGATCTCTGAATTCGTCATTCCGCTTTTGACACAATCAATGATTGCGGTACGGTACGGAGATGGGGCCACCATTACCTGAAAACTGAAAAGTGTGAGCTGTAACTTCAAACACATGATAAGTGAGCATGAATGAACGAAATAAACAAAAAAATTCGAAGGACAGTCCTTCGTGCAAAAAGCAGCGATCAAACAAAAAACGGTTTCAATATTTATTTGTCACCCTGTAGATCGTTCGACAATAAATAGTTCTACAAGACACTTTTTTTAACCCAAATCCCGTTTTATGCTGCTCGTATGGCTTTAAAAGACGTAGTACGTTCTCTAGAGAACTTGAGTTTCACCTTCTCGGTGTGGCCTAGCAAATCACGTCTTCTATTGTACTTTCCTTCATATATAACATGGTAGTACAATACTTCCCGGTGTTTATGTAAGTTTTCTAACCGAAGGATACAAAACTTTCTCACACCGTTCTCGTTTCATTTCGCCGTTGCCAACTCATTTTTTTTTTCTTCCCCTATTTCGTAACCTCTTACTCACTTCGTACAAAGCGTGACTAATTTAATAATTTGCTCGTATTTTTTGTTTGGCGTCGACTAAGAGGTTTCTCAAAAAATGTTTAGAAATAAAGCCACCTGACAGCGGCCACTTCTTGAATTGGCGCGGAAGTCAGCGGCGTCAAAACCGAGACGATCGTAGTTTAAAATGACGTAACTGAGCCGGGCGGTCTGAAGCAAAGAATTTAATGTTAAGAGGTCTTCCAAAACGTAAAAAAAATACATTACTAAACGTCTAAAAAAGAGCTCTACAGAGTTAGCTGCTTGACATTCAAAATCTGAACACACTACATATACTTTTACATCCGCTAAATCCACGAAATTTGGTTTTTTCCGTGCTTCTATTGCAATATGCCGCACAGACATCTTCCGCCTGATTGGATAAACCGTGCTAATAGGTATCTGAAGTTCTTGTCGAGATCTATGGTAAAAGTTGGAAAGCTTCTGCTTTCGGTTGCTCGGAAGGTGTTTGGAAGCTTTCCAGCCAGATACCTTTGCAGCACCTTCTGCTTACCGTTTAGAAGTCTGCTGGAAGGCTTATTGCAGGCATCTAGCTACCTTTGGAACACTTTCCCTAGGGCTTTTTAAGACCTTCTGACTTACATTCACCTTCCCAGGATTTGCCTGAGTAGCTTTTTTTTAGGTCAAAACCTTAAGTTTGAGTTATTTCGGTACCTCGTCTGTGAGCCAGACAACTTGATAAGTTGCCAATTGTCCTGCGTCGATATCCGAGCGTCCAGAAATGGCTGACGCCGTGTTATACCACGTGACGACGAGAGCAGCATCGGCGCGAAATGCAGCCGCTCCTGCGACGCCTTCTTGCAACCACGACATCATCAAGTCAAGAAAATAGTCTGCGTTGGGGTCGCATCGGACATAAGAATCTGCTGTTCCGGGGCATGCCTGAAATGGTACCATTGAGAAAAAGTCTTTCGAGAAGTGGTAGGAACCAAGGAAGCCGGCTGGCCAAAGAACGAAGATTGATAGGTGCCGCCTAGGTTGGCATTGCTGTTGGATTGGCGGCCGAACAGCGACTGCCGCATCATCAGCCGGTAGAAGACGCCAGACCTCATTCCAGGATTCAAGGTTTGTGGGATCTTG
The DNA here is from genome assembly GCA_904845305.1 of Caenorhabditis auriculariae. Lineage (NCBI taxonomy): Eukaryota > Metazoa > Nematoda > Chromadorea > Rhabditida > Rhabditidae > Caenorhabditis > Caenorhabditis auriculariae. The sequence continues at coordinate 79,257 of CAJGYM010000096.1, forward strand.
AAAAGCGGGTTTTTCTTAGAAAAAACAAACGATTTTTCTATTAACTTCTGCATAACTCATTTTCGGGTAATGGAAATTTGCGAATTCAGAAAACCTCATCTTTTTTTTACCCGAAAATACAATACGTAACCCTTGAGAAAACACTTCGATACTGGACAATTTCAACAGCTAAGTGAACGACGTTCCCACACCTGCTGTTTGCAGAGGTAAGGAGCAATCATGGCGGGATCTTCGTGCCGAGGCCAATCGGTCATGTCAGGCCCCACGTTGATCGTTGGTCCTTGATCGAGGACTGTCGCGAAACCGATGTATCCATTTACAGATAGCTGAAGCAAAATGATCAATCAACATTTATTCTAACTTTTGTTCCACTAAACCGTAGTGTAATTGTACAGCCCTCCATAAAAGGGAAAAAACATATGAAGGTCGATCGTTTGACCTGCGGTCAGAAGACCAGGATTAACTTCATGATCGCCAACTTCTGGTCCAAACGGCACGAGATTCACTGGAAACAATTTTTTGAATGGGTACACATCGAGATCGGTTAAAAACCTTTGCGTAGCCCCCCCCCTCCCCTTTCTCCCCACTTAAACACATTGAAAAAAAAATTCAGTCAGCAATGTTTTTGCATCAAGCACCTTTTACGAATTATTCTTCTTTTTCTTCTTCTTCTTACGCCTTCGTACCGCTCCAGCGACACCAGCGAAAAAAATCAGTACACCTGTTGCGCTACGCGCCGTTCACAAATTCTTCGGAGTATTTTTTTTTAAACTAGGAATGGATGACTAGAAAACGAGTGACGCACCACCATAGTAAAGGTTAGTGCCAGTGCCAGTGAAGAGTGAAGAAGCGTCCTGCTGGCCAATGTTCTGATTGATCTGCGCGGACTGCGGCTGCTGCATCATCTGTGCCTCGACGACCGCCGCTGCAAGCGCCACGACCGCGACGATGAGCGGCGGACCTTCCGTCCACCTCATCTTCCAGTCCTGCTTGCCTAAAAAGCTTTCAATATTCAGAGACGTTTACATTTAAAAGGAAAAAGCATTCGAACTTCAAATTAGCAATAATGAAGGCCGAGAAGAAAATCTATAATGGTTCGGTGGCTTCATTAGGGGTCCGAGGTTGTATACTCGATTATGGGTGATAAATTCCGAGCGCTTATCACGCCTTTTTGTGGCGACGGAGCGGGCTAATGAACATATTTTCTGCGGGTTGAACAACAAGAAAAAAAAATTCAAATGTCACTTAAGACACAAAAAAAATAAAATTACTGAGTTAAAAGCAATGGGAATTATTAATTTGGTTGAAAACTAATGATTATAGAGGAGAAATGAACTTCACGAGTCTACAAAAAAAAAATTGTTTCTTCCTCGTCAAACATAAGAATCAAGAATCAAAATTTACCTTGATTCGATATCGCATGAAGAAGTCAAAAAAAGGAAGATTTTTAATAAGAAGGAAAAATACATCTTACCGGAACAATAGCATAGTAAACTAAAAAAAAAAAAGATGAAAGTTGTATCGAAAATGAAACGAAACATAGAATTCAAGAATAGTGCGTGAAAAAATAATTGAGACGTACTAATAACTTTTCGATATTTGTAAAATTCAATGGAAACCATATCAATGATAAATGAGCAAAACCTTAGAAGGGCGCTTATTTGAATCCATGAATTCAACCGGAAAGAAAGAATGAATAGTAGGTTTGTTCAAGATTGGAAAAAAAAAACAGTTCGGTTAAAAAATGAATCACAGCCATGGCGAAACTAAATGGAATGCGGATGCTTTCGAGAAAAATTGAATGAAAATCCAATCTTGTGGAGTAGAATTAGAGAGATTTTCAGAATTTATTTCTGACTGTGAATGTCTTGTAATAGAAGAATATTTTTTTAAAAAGTATCACTTCATGATATTTTTTTACACGATTAGCGAGACACTATGTAAAAAAAAGTTGAAAAAAAAATGGAAGTCCCAGTAATAAATTTTGCGCTGTTATTGATAATTTGAAAAAAAAAATCGAAGTGTTTTGATTCAGTATTCAAAAGAACACTCAAATTTCATTACAACTAAAATCGAGAAATTACAAAACAACAGAACTAGCCTCTCAACCCGGAATAATCGCCTTAACGAGCTTATTATCAATTTGAGACAAAAATAAAATTTTCTAGACAGAATATCGGGTTCGTCCCTATTCTTGGTGTTGAGATACTGAGCGGTGCGAAAAATACAAATATCGAAGGCTTATCAAATCGATTCTTTGTGGTTCATTGCCTCGGTCGATTCCTCCAGAGAGGACGTACGATTTGAAGAAATTCTCAAGAAAATAAACGATTAAAAAACGATATTTGAATTTGAAACGAGAACGTGGGAATTTTTGAGGCTAGGGAACCGTCTTTTTATCGTACTATACGAACACGAAAAAGTTTTTCGAATGACAGTTTTTAAGGAAACAGAAAAACTACAAGGGTTTTTTTAAAAAGTTCTTTCTCAGTGTTATAAAACTTATATCTTAAAGACTTGATGAGAAACATTATCAGTAAAACAGTACGATTTTTTTGGCTAAAAATCAATAAATATGTTGAAGAGGAAAAAAAGAGTCGACACGCCGGCGACAAACACACCGAAAAACAGGAAAAGCTGAATGATTTCTGTGGTATAACTCAAAAATCGAGGTTTATTTTTTAACAAATACTCTTATAAAATGCGTTCTTTAAAAAAGTTGAACGATTCAAGAAATTAAAAAGCAAAATGACTCAAGTTTTTCAAAACCTTTCGAGTTTTTCGACTCAGCGATGGTTCTAGCCGACAGTTGACAAAGTCCTACGAAGTCTCAATTCTTAGCTGGTTGTCATGCGGAGATCATCCCTTACTGAGCACAGAAAAAACGGATTGGCGTAAGGAAAGGGGCAAAAGAACTGAAAATTTCGAGAAGGAAAAAAGTAGCCGTTTTCCGCACGTCGGGATCTTTGAGTAAACATTGCAGCGAAGCGGGTGGTGCCGTTTCAGTTGTTCTGCACATGGCTGAGAAACCAGGTGAACTCGGTGTACAAGGGATTTCGAAACTACTCATTTTTTGTTTCTCTCAAAAATAAACTTTGAAACAAAAAAATCGTTTGATAACAAGTGAGACATTAGAAAAAGAAAGAAAATAATCATATTGATAAGAAATTTTGGAATCAAAAAAAAAGAAGACGTCGTATGTATCTCGCAAAGGGTTTTAAAAGAAGCTGGAGAACAAGGTAGAAATTAAACGCCTACAATAATGACTTTGGAGTGAAATAAAAATTTGATTTTTCAGGAAATCCAGATTTCAACACCCGAACAAATCCCAGAGCCCTTCAAAAGCGCTCCCTACGATTGAAGTCGGCCTAACGTTTTTCAAGCTTAATGATAATGAAAAAGTCAATTTTGACGAAATCGAAACTAGTGGTCAAAAATAGAAAAGTGAAGACACATCTCGAGAATATTTCGCAAACCCGTCTTATTTACCCTTGAACCTAACTAATAAAGATCCCAAACTTTATAATGAGAGTGAAGAACAAGGATTAGACAACCTATGACAATCCAAACAGAGAATGATAGGACCACCCTAGGTTCCTTACGCCAACACATAATACCAAAAGGTGTCAAGTAGTGATAACAGAATTTTACGAGGGCTTTTCGACGTGCCTTTCAATGTTTTGCAAGTGACTGAAAGGTGTGAAAAAGCCTAATGTGAAAAAATAAATTAAATAACAGAAATAAAAGATTACATTTTCTAAAAAATTGCTGATTGTACGGATTCCCTATGTTTTTTTTTTACAATTGAGGACTTTTCTATAATTTTTACCATAAATTTAAGGAACTTGGTGAATTAGCCGCTACCTGCAAACTTCAGGTTGTGAAGATATGTTTTTTTTAGGCCGAGCAATATTTCATACGTGATTCTGAGTGATACGAAAAGCACATCATGACAAAAGAAAATTTCGCGAAGGTAGTGATTATGAGAAAAGGTGAATATGGACCTTTGAAGATCTTTTAAACAAACTTATGAAAAATACAAACTCGAATTACGTTTCTTTTTTTCAGAAAATGTCGGCTAATCATGAAATATTATGACCAAAAATTATGAGCTTGGATATATTAATGACTTTGTGTTGAGCATTGTGTCCTGTTTATCGCTTATGCAATTTTGGTTGTTTGCATAAAAAATGACCAAAAAAGTATAAATAACGGAAATGGTTTGACTTAAAATCAACTACCTTTTTTCCAAAATTTATGAAAAAAAATATCAAAATAAAAATCTTTCCAATTCTCCCTCAATGAGAAATGGATAAGATGAGCTAAACGTTACAAATACCAAGAACAGTACAGTGGAGCTTCAAGTAAAAGAAAAGATGTACACACAACCGAATATAACAAACGGCCGCCTACAGTAACCTCGGCTAGTGATTCATACGAGGCGCCTGGAAGAAACCAGGATCAATAATACCGACAGGGCGCAAAAAAAGTCATGAGTCATTCAAGGCCTGGGGTAGTACCACCGTAACGATCGATAAAAACAAACACAAACTGCGAACATGGAAAATGGAAAATGGAAGAAAAGATAAGATACAGTCATCCTGCCGGCCGGTTGGCTGGACTCGACCGGTCACACACGCACCTACACGCGCAAATACACATGGAATAGGCCACGCCCACATCGACATGGCAGCTTTCCAAGTCTGTTCGCGGTTTTGAACCAAAGATGGTAGACAGCGCCTGGGAAAATTTTCAGTGGCCACTTTAAGGTATTGACATTTTAATAGCCAATGTATATGAAAAATTAGTGCTCACTCAAACGACTAAAAGTTTTTTCTCAGACAGATGGGCAGGAGATTTTTAGAGCCAGCGATCCTTTTAAAAACTATCGAAATAAATACAACACCACCTACATTGGTTCAAAGATGGAATTTGAAAAATGAGACTTTGTTTTCCCACCCTTCTTATAAGTCGAGAAATGTGTTAGTCAAACCAGATCTTCTGGGATAAGTGAGCTCTGCCACTATGGTAAGGATGGCAAGAAAGTTTAGGTCCTTAAAAACAGCGTCTTTAGAGCACAGAACCGGAAAACTTTTTTTTACCCCTGATTAATTTTTCATTTCGTCCTGAGAAAGTATTTTAATCAGCGTTTCAAATAACTACAAAATATTGAATAGATTAGCTGAGAACGGTGCCAGCCTGGTAGCTTAGATCAAAAAATTGAAACCCTCTTTCGAAAATCCATCAAACGCATCTCGTGTTCTTTTTTGTTCAGAATTCTCGACCAAAAAGATAGGCAACTCATTTTTCTTCGAGATTTTGACAGATCCTCAACTCCTGAATCAATAAGGACCCCTATAAAGCTCCAACTTCATTACACATAGTGCTCTGAAACCTTTTCAGCCCCAACAAATCGCCAAACGATCTGCAAATTAACGTAAAGAAGAGCCCGGAACGGTGCGAATACACAGCCATATAACGCATGGGTGATGCATTCCGCTGTACAAATAGCCAAGCACGGAGCGGCGTCGTTTTTATGACGCGTCCTTATTCTCGTTGTCGTCGTCTTCGGACCAGTCAGCCAGGCCGCGAATCAAAGCTTTGTTATATTTCATTCAAACCCATATTTTTTTAATAAGGTATAAGAAAGGCCCATGAGTTAGATAAATAAATTTATCTTTGGATCAGTATCGACCCTAGCGAGTTCACTTGGAATTAAGATTCAAGAGTATACAAACCATAACTTTACATCACTTGAGTCTTGGAGAAATAGAAAAAATTGGTATATCGGTAGATTGACCAGTAAATGTTTGAAATGCTAGAGGTGATATTTGAACTGAAATTTGGAAGACTCCTTCAATTAAAAATAGTTTTGAAAAAAAAATATTTTGGAAAACTGAGCTTGAGAGCGCAGTCGAAGTGGATTTCGTCTTGAATTGGATCTGATGGCAAAAATTTCAAAGTGAGGAAAATGATCCATACCGAAAAATTTTTTTATGAAGGGTTAGGATGTCAGATATAGTTTAGCCTGAGGTAAAGTGAAAGAGCAGCTACAATTCAAAGGATAGGTTGAACCTAATAAACACCTTACGAGAAAAATTTCTAAGTGAAGATTCTAGTTTGTAACAAAAGTCAGAATCAAAAAGAGTTTTGAAGGCTTCGGAGCAGTGAAAAGTACTTACATGGGTGTTCAAGTATAGATTCCCAAATAAAATAACATATTTTTTTATGAGTTACAGGGGGTGTAGAACTTTTTTTGTGAATTGCTAGTTGACTTCCAAAGAGTGTCATATTCTTTTTACGATGCACTACTTTTTAAAATCGAGTATATTACGATCTTTAGAGTTCACCCTTGAAGAAGCAAATAATTTTTAGTTTATATAAAAAACCAAAAAATTTTTATTTTGTAGTCTTTTTTCCCTCATATATCATGCGAACAAGATAGAAAAGTTTATGCAACTCACAAATATCTCTTGATCACGAGGTGTCGAATAAAGTTTTCTCAATGGAAACAACTTCACCTCCCCCGAGGCATTGTCGTCCACGATAAAACACGCACATCTGAAACAAAACATTGCATATAAACTATCTTCTTCTTTCAATGTTGAGCAGTTTTGCAATCATGAGAAATGAAACCAGAAATTTTCATCTTCATATTATTATCCGAAGCTTATTTAAGATGCTTGAAAAACTTCTACATACCGGAGAAAGAAAATCTACATTTATTTGTCGAAAACAAACCTGTCCAGGTGCAGTGGCTCTTAAAGGGATCTTCGGAACAACTTTGAGCCGATTTTCGCCGAATTCGAAAATCCTACAAGGTACAGCTGGATGGGCTCTTTGAATTCGACATGCAATTTCCTCGGAAACACCTAAATCTAGGAAGAGGTCACTCAATTCCGCAAAATGCTTTTGAAACCTGTAGGTGCTTTCTTCGAAATCCAATCCGGGATATTTATGGAAAACTCTGTCGCATAAAGACTCGAATGATGCGATCCTTCACACTGAAACGCCTAATTCGAGTGAGAAACGCAACCGTGACGCTCACCGTGATCACCCGATTAGTTTCTGCTTCAACCTTCACGACGAAAAAACCAAGATGACTTTTCGTTCTGAGATATCTACCATGAACCCGTTTTCCCATTGTGAAATGATGGATTCCGTCATGCTCGCCTATGACCACGCCGTTGAGGTCTGTAACACTCCCAGGACGCTGTTCGATGTACTGCAAGCTGAAATTTAGATTTTTCCGAGAAGTCTTACATGTTTGAAACAAATTAAATTGAATTTTTTCCGAGAAAAGGCTTTCACGATGAAATCCTTCTGGGAGAAATAATCTTTATTATGGACTTGTGTACAAACTTTCCAATAAACTTCAAATCTTCACCTCATCAATAAACTGATCAAACTTGTTCTTCCTGCCAACAAAACAAATTCCCATACTCTGAAATTTTCAAATCAAACTGGGAGTTCATTCAAACTAAATTCAGCTGACCTCAGCTTTTTTTGCAACATTCGTCAACCCTTCCTCAAATGCAATCTGTCGGATTTGACTTTTCATCATCGAACCAACTGGAATTTGAATATAATAAAGAGCAACCATTGAAACATGAAACTAATAAAACGCAAAGGAAAGAACCTGGAAACATGGTCCGACGCAGTTGTTCCTGCTGAACAGTACACAAGAAGTAGGTTTGGTCTTTCAGTGGATCAGCGCCGCAGAGTAGATTTACCTCTGAAACTTTGACAGCACCTTGTTTGAATACAGAAGGTAAGGAAGGCAAGTTTGAACCAACTTAGGTTGCTATTTTGAGAATTCTATAGTCATTAAAATTAAAGTTGGGTTCTCATACACGCGGCCGTCATAATAACTTTTTACGATAGTGAAAATCATGGAAGTAACACGAATCCTACCCACGTGAGAAAATCAGAAAAAACTAAGCTTTTTAAGGCCTTCGTTTAATTTGAGTGTGTTTGTGTCCTTCCTCCGTTTCACCTTCGGAAATCATTAGTTGCATTCAAAAAACAGGCTTGAGTATTTCAACGTGTGAGAGAAGTAATTCAAAGATTAATCAGATTTAAACATACAACAACCTTTATTTAAGCTATGATGCTCCTGAAAATCTCCAAAAGATGTAGTCGCGTAGTGACCGGTTGCCACAAAGTCGGCATTCATCTTCTCCAGTGCAAAATTTTGGAAGTGGTCAAATTTTATTCGGGAGTTACAAACAATATCCGGCACGACGGTTCTGCCTGATCGGTAGTTTTCGAGGAACGATCTGATAAAAATATTTGAAATGATGATTATAATAATAATAATCACAAGAAAACTTCGTTCCAGTACTCCTTGACAAAGTTGACCGTGTGAAAAGGGATGTCCAGAAGGCTGAAAGAAATGCCTTTTTATCAATTGAAATTCAGCAGACTCACAGCTAGCTTGGGACTCGAAAAGGGAAGGCCTGTCTACACTCTCCACCAACCAGACACTCTCTCTTTTCTTATCGTGTCAGGACCTTTTTTCGATGGCTCAAGCCAGCCGGAAATCAGTCTCAAGCAAAGGCGGAATGGTGGATATAATAATGGCAGCTAAAAAGGAGAGGTTTGGAAAAGGCCACAGTAAGGCAGGGAAAAGAGTCCTTTTATTGACCCTCCCATTTTTTCTAGGATTTCAAAGGCTCAAGAAATAGTGGAAAAAAAAGAGAGGTATCAAAAATGATGCATAACAGCCGATGAAATGGCGCGAGAAGGCAGCAAAAAAAGAAATTTTTTCACCCTAAAAGAAACATTTCTATAGTTTTTTTCAACCCTTTGAGACTTTGTCTATGGATATAGACTCATAGTAACACTACAGTTTGAAAGTGAGAAAACAACATAAATTTATTTTTTTAGAAAACGCCTTAGAAAGTGTTATAAAAGTGTTTAACGGAGTTATAAAGAAAGCCTCGCGGTTTATAATTTATAAAAAAGAACAAAAATATAATTAACTGTAAATTTTTGATGCATTCTTTTAAAAATTCTTTGAAGATTCATTTGTATTAATAGACCAACCAACAAACTCTTTTTCGCGTCCGCTTCGTCTTTTTGATTGTGGGCAGGTGGTCGTACCTTCCTCCAGTGGATCCCAATTTATCTTTAAATTTACTGAAGAAATTATTGATCTCTTTATTTTTTTGTATTTACCATGTGAACTGCCGTTACATTGAATCCTCGTTTCTTAAGAAGTAAGGCCGAAACGGCACTGTCGACACCACCCGACATACCAATGACTACTCGGGCACCTCGTTTCATCCCTACCTCCTTTTCGATCAGTTCAAAAAAAGAACCATAAAAGAGGTCATAAAAAAATTATAAATATATTATATTACAAATACTACGAAATAATGACATAGTTCAACACAGTTCGCTCAGTACAGAAGAATGTTTTAAAATGTGATAGTTTCTACGCATCACTAATTTTTCACTTCAACAACAGTTTGTCTGTAGATCTTTTTGTCGTTCATGAAGAAAAGCCTCGGCGAATAGGTCATATTTCGATAGGAATTAAAGTAAAACATTTATTTACATTGATACCTAGAAACGATCACACAATATGTATGACATTTCAGGGTCTCAAACCTCGGTTCCAATACCTTGGTCTTAACCGGATGAATTTTTTTTCCTCTTTCTGAACACACAAAAATGAGATCGGCTCATGCGATCTGATAGGAAAAAGTACGTAGAGAAGAAAGTTCAAACGAGAAAATGGAGAAGATAAGTTTTTCCTTTGGTAGTATTAGAATATAATATTATAATTTGACGCATAATACATTTCTTTTTGTTTCTTAACCTGAAAAAAATTTAAAATATTATCGCCCAATTAAAGTAACATTTGCAAGCTTCATACAGTAAATAAAGGAAAAAAAAAACAAAAATTTTTTATAGCGAACCCGCAAAATGAAAACTATGGCAACCTATCAAACAAATTGAGATGTATGAAAATTTCTATCTTATTTTTTCTGCGCTTTTTTGGACGCATCGAACTCTTCCACGGCTTTTTTTCAATCTGTAAAACATGAGGGGCTGATTTTTTTGAAGAATAATTTAAAAAAATATTGAAACCTGCTGTATTTCTGTCAAACGCTTATTCAACCGCTCATGTTCTTCTTTTCGAAGTTGAGTTACAGCTTCACGGACTTTCGCTTTTTCGCTTATTTCAAGCTGAAAACTTTTACTACAAGGTAATTTATTTCTTATCGTTGGAAGCTTTCTATTTTTCTGTTAAACAAAATATATTGAATGGTTATTAATAGATTTTAGTTATCTTGAAAGCATACTTTGGTTGATTATTAAATTGTCTCTGCTTCCTCTATTGAACACCTTTTCAAAAAGGTTTCTTCGAAAAGTTGCAAATCTCACCTTCTCATAGTCGTCTAACTCTCTGGCCTTCCCAGTAACCAGAAACTTCATCTTTTTCTGAATTTTTTAGAATTAAAGTTGAGAAAAGTCGAAAAAAAACCTTGGGCGCATCAAGCAGTCCATGTGTGTCAACCTGACCTTTGAGATGTTCTTGAAGCTTTTCCAATTCGTACTTGTTAACGACCTAAATTTGAGATAAGTTCAACATATGTAGAGTTAATATTCTCTCAACCTTCTGAGTATCTTTCCGTTCAAACGGACGGAAGTATTCAAAAATTTCCTCGATGACTTCAGAATCAACACGAGTTATGGCTGGATGCCTTGTAAGTAATTCTCGAGCGCTTTTTTTCTGAAATTTATTAATAAAAAACCATTTCAGATAGGTTTCCATAAAAACCTCACAGCTTCAGAAGAAGTTTTCCTCGTTTCATCGGAAAGCTCTTGCTTCGCTCGGAGAACCCAAATTATTTTTAATTTTCAACTTTACAAAGATTGTTTTTTACTTCCAAAGCTTCGCGAAACATCAACTTGTTTTTCGGAATTTTGTCAAGTTCTGGTTCGAAAAAACCGTACTCCCAAACGGGATCATTTCGATGAAGGTATTCAGCTTCTTTCGTCGGAAGATCCTTGTTTGATATCCACCTTTCTCGAGGATCATTGCTTTTGATGTGAATCTTGTTCATGTTTTCAATCAACTCCTCATTTTTCGAATCTAAATCCTAAATCTCAGATTTTTCCATTGATTTACCAGGAAACCAACTTCTTGAATTTTTCGTTTTTCTTCGGGTGACGCGGACACGCTTCGAGAGCTTGGATATTGTGGTGGTGCAATCTGAACACGTACTGAGAAATGAATTAGAAAACTAAGTTGTACATACCTTCACTTTGCCCTTTTCTATTTTCTCCACTTGCTCGACGGCCTTTTTTTGGAACGTACCACCCTTGACGCTTTTACTCAGCGTATTCCATACTCGTTTCATTACTGAATACAGCGGGTAACAAAAAAACTCGAAAAACAATTGAGGCGAGTTGAAACCGTCGGACAATCATGGTGAAGTGCGCCCCATCGGACTCTCCATTGATTCAGGATCACCTGCAATTCTGTTTTTTAATTTTCTGATGCCGTGTTTAAAGTGATTCCGCGAAATGCAAAATACCCGTTAGAGAAAGAAAAATATAACTAAATTTCATAGATTCAGAGATCATTTCAGCATTTCGCGGGAATTACTTTGAACACGGTATGATGTTTGTTTTTTCTTATTTTGTTTTAAGTCCTTGTAAGGTTCAAAAATTTAAGATTCATTTACAGGACCGGTAGCTTGAAAGAGTGAAAATCGCTTTTGAAAGTCTACTTATTCATTCGTGTGAGTTAACCGTTTCAGAGACTCGGAACTATGATTTTTTTTATTTAGTTGCAGAACTTAAGTAAAATGACGGCCGATGCGAATCGCAGCGAATCTATGCTATGCATGGACAAGGCTCGCGAGGCTATCAAGGTAAGCTTTTCACTAAGTTTTTGATAATTTACTAAATATTTTTTTGTCGTAATTTTTTTAAAAAAAGATATTTGCATGTAAGAATTGAAAGAATCCCGAGTCAACCGCTGAAAAGGGAAAAGAAAAAAAAGAGGAAGAAATTGAAAGAAAAAAATTTAGGCTGGCGATGCTGACAAAGCACGACGGCTGCTGAATAAAAGCCAAGCATCTTGACCCCAATCAGGATATAAAGTGTGAGTTTAATTGGTTAAAAGGAAACTTATTTATCATACTATCAAACAAAATCATTGAAAAAAACCTTTCATTATATATCAGTTAATATCAAAAAAATTTCAGCACACGTCATCGTTCTTTTTTAAATTTTAAAACTTTTTTTAGCTTGTTCACTCTTTTTTTCATTTTTTTAAAAAAAGTAATAGCATGGTTATAAAACACGTAATAAAATTTTACTCTCCGTATCTATTGCAAATTGAAGCATCATTCTCAATTTGTGTAACACGGATGTTTCTGAAGACGCGCTGTTGTTACAACTGTTGAACGCGGCTATTATTTTTTTTCTCCTTGCATTTGAAGTTTGTCGAGTTTCAAGTTTCGATGGGTTTTCGAACAAGTTTCATAAAGGTTTTATGGTTTCCAAGTTCAGAATTTCTTAATTATGGCGTGTTAATCGGATAAAACTAAAATTGTTTCGAGACGCAAGAAAGATGCTGCAAAACAAAACTTAGAACTGTTTTGGAGCAACTTTGGTGCGCCGATGAACACGTTTTAACCTTTAGCATAGGTACATATATTTCCTCCCCGAGTGTCAATACTATGACAATGTTAAATACTGGACGCGATTAAAATTTAGATTAGCCAAAAGTGAAAAGAAATCAAATGAAAACTTTTCAGGAAAAATAGTTTTTTTATGTTTGAAAGTTCGTTTCAGTTTTGTTGAAAAAGGTGGACGATATGACGGCCTCATCGCAGTCGTCAAGCCGAGATTCCGAAGAGCGAAGTTATGCACACGACGATCACTACGATGAGCCTAACCTCAGACAAAGGGGCCGGAATCGAAGTCCGGCCAGGAATGGTAGATATTTTTTCCTTTTTATCATAAGAAAATTGGAAAAGAAAGAATTTGGTGGAAGTTTTTAAAAAATGGAAGCATAAATCGTATTTAACATGACAGACTTTTTCAATATATCTTTCTACATTTCTCAATTTTTTTGCTATGAAATAGCTATAGGGGCCCTTTTTGAATTTTTCAGCGTCGATTAGACGAATCTTAGCAGTTGCTTGAATCCGAGTACTGATACACCGGCCAAACGATGCGCAAATCGAAAATAAATGAGAAATTTGTAAAACAAGAGATTTGGAAAATTGAATTAACCTTGCATTTTTCCTGATATTTCACTCATTCGGCGCTTTTTTATCCGATAAAATGATACGGATTTTCAGGTCGAGTTCCTCAAAAAGACGAAAATAAAGAAGAGAAAAAGCCGCGGTCAGCGTCCAGAACCCCGAAATTGGGCGTTGATTACACTAAGGAGGTATTTTTTGCCGTGATTTCGATTTTGACTGAAAGGAATTTCAGCAACAAGAATTGGTGGAGCGGATTCGGCATTGCAAAGACTACTACGAAATTTTGAAGGTTTGTCTAGAAAATACATTTTCGAAAAAACGAAAAACAAAGGTCGAGAAATCAGCCTCGGATGACGATATTCGCCGAGAATACCGAAAAATGGCACTGAAACTCCACCCTGACAAATGTCGAGCTCCGCATGCGACTGAAGCTTTCAAAGGTAAAACTTCCAGAAAAGCTTTCATTTTCTAACAAGGATCCTGACAAGTTTTCCCTAATTGAAACTCATGTTTAAGCTCTTGGAAACGCGTACGCCGTATTGTCAGACGCGGAAAAGCGCCGACAGTATGATCAGTACGGCGCTGAGGCGGCCAACGGTTTTGCGGCCCCTTCACGCAGGTCCCACGGCGGTCATTTCTTCGAACACGACTACGCCCATGGATTCGATTGTTCGTTTTAGTCAATGGGGATTTGAGTCCAGATTTTCTAGTTGCAAAAAAAAACGTAATGTTCAGTCTAGATTTCAAAATGGAAGTGCTCCATTGAAAAATATCGGTGCGTTCAAAAATTTTGAAAGGAAATTTATTTTTTTCGGAGAATTTTTAATCAAAGTTGAATTTTTTCGTACTCACCGTCGCAGATCGTGTAAATGGGCGCTCTACGGATACAATTAAGTTTTTGTTTCGCGAGTACATAATCCAAAACAAGATCAAATGTAAAGAGAACAAGGTTTTTTTTTCGAAAACTTATGATAAATCTTTAAAAAAAAACTGTTTGCTGCTCGAATTTCTGCGGCTCATGTACCCTCAGATTTCGGAAAATAAAATGAACTTTTTTTTTAGCTGATTTCACGCCGGAGGAGATTTTCAACATGTTTTTCGGCGGTGGATTCCCTTCAGACTCAGTGAACCGCCGAAGGCAGAGATTCAACGCTCAGCAACAACAAAACTACGAAGAACGACAACATCATGAAGCGGTAATGAAGTTTGCTAATGTGGAAGAAGAGCTTTTTTTTTTTTGAAGAATCCCTATGGACAACTCCTTCAATTATTGCCGTTGATCGCGATTTTGGTTTTGGGAATTGTTGCCCAGCTGATGGTTGGCGATCCGGCTTTCTCGCTTCATCAGACTCAGTGAGTTTGAATTGAGAAAGTAAATAAGATGATGAGCAGAAATATTCAAATTCCTTTTGGAATAGCTTGCAAAGTGCAATCGTTCAGAAGACTTGCGCTGACAGCCAATATTGATGATATTTTTTGGAAAGAAGTCATTTTTATAACCAGTCGTCTACAGAAGAAGATTTTCAGTTTTCAGCAAATATACAGTCCGAAAGACGACGGCCGAACTCAAAGTTCCGTACTTCGTTAGGCCAGACTTTGATCAGAACTACAGGGGCAGAATAAAACAGGTCAGAAACATTCAGAGAGTCCATCATACTCTCATGCTTCAGGTTGAACATCAAGTTGAGGACGATTATATACAGCAATTGCGGATGAATTGTTACAAGGAGCAGAACATCAGTTAGTTTTAGAAGGATCTAGAACTTTATAACAACTACAAAGAAGAGATATTGGTCTTCAATTTAAAAAAGAGAAATTGAGGGCTCAATGAACTAATACTTAATAATTGGGATTCAGTTATGAAGCCTTTGGGGAATGACATCCTGATCCACATGGATCTTTCATGAAAAAAAATCATAATTTTTGCGCTACATTGCGCTGATCCACGACTGGTTTGAGAAGAAAGGGTCTTGACACGATAAAATAAGAGATAAAGATCTCATTTTTGAGAAAAAGCCTGTGCATGATCGGGCCAGGCCTCGCTTTTTAAAAATTTTTCCCGAAAAATAATTTTTACTTGTTGAATCATAGTTTTTAATAACTCTATGTGCAAAATAAGCAAAAAACATCTTCTCTCATGAAAAAGCTTGATATTCGACTTCAAGAAAATTAGAGATTTTTGGGCCGGGCCGGTCATTTCCGATTGAGACAGGGCCACGCCCTTCGCGTCTTAAGCTACTCGTGAATCGCCTATATTCTTAGCTTATAAAAATGTTATTTCAGTATCATTTTCGACTGGATCGGTACTTTGAACTTTGCTAAGTTTTGAGATATTCTAAATTAATTTCAGTTGATCTCCTGAGCGGTTTCTTTCTTGAAATGGTAGATAAATGAGCAATCTTTCAATTTTTCTCTTTCATGGCGTGTTCATCGGGCAACGAAAATTGTTCCGAAACGCAAGAAAGTTGCTCCAAAACAAAAATTAGTACTGTTTTGAAGCAACTTCGGTGCGCCGATAAACACGCTTTTGCGTTGGAAACCTGTTGCGTTTCTCCGATGAATACGCCATTAACGTCAAAATTTTCTCTCTTGCTCATTTAAAAAATGAAAAAAAATTCGGAAGTATGTTAATTTTTGTCGGGGGTACAATATCATACCTGAAGGCTTTTTTTGGCGTCGCCCTGGGTTCGCCGTGCAGTTCTGAGTAAAATTATTCAAATTCTTTCTCAAAAATTAGCAAACGGACTTTAAAAATTGACCTTATTGAACTCGAACTCTTGAAGAATGAAGTTATTTCAGAAGAAACGAAAATATACCGAGCGCGGTGGATGCGGGACGAAGCATTGTTACGCGAGGCGGAAAACACGAAGATGCCAAGCTGTGATCGCCTTCAACAAATCTATCATCATTAGTTTTTATTTTTTCTTTCCATTGTGAAACTAGATTACAGATATAGCCAGAACTTAATTAATATGCTGTGTTCAAAGTAATTTTCGCGATTACTTTGTAATTGTTGTTTCTAATTTCGCGGAATCAATTTGAACACGGCATTATTGCGGAATGCGGAATAAGAAATTTTACGCGGTATTCCGCTCATCTCTACTCTCTATAGATTAGCTCGACTTTTTTCTTTTCAATCATTTATTGTTTTGCTCAATTTTCTGAGCAAAGGCCTCGTTTTTAGTTAATTTTTTTATCCAAAAAAATTCATTTTTTTCAGAGAAAAAAAGTTACGTGAACGGACTATATTGTGTATGCCTTGTTGTAGCTTTTTCATTACTTCTTTCAACTCTAATTTAACTATTTAAATTACGGGTCGAATTCCCCCAAACATTCAATTTCAACTTCATTTTTTTAACAATCGTGTTCGTTTTTATGATATTGTTTTTATGGTTAATTATCATTATTTTTATTCCTCCGATTTTCCATCAAGTTGAAAACAGTTCTAAATGAATTTACCTGGTAGAACTAACTGTCCGGAGAAGACTTCGCTGGTCCTAACGGCCCTTCAAGCGGCGACTTCATTTTCCTTATCTGAAAAAAATCTAGAAACATGCACAACTTGAAGGACTACGTAGTTGCCAAATTTCTGTCTTCACTGCTCAATTCATGGTTACTCTGGTTAATATTGAAAGTAACTGTAGCGCGCAATCGCGTGCCTCGCCTGTGATGTTCCTTCTTGTCTTTTTTTCAACCACGCTCTTTATATTTCAGTGTTTTAGTCAAATATCGAACCTATAATACGTCACGTCACTATATAAAATCGTTTCATATGACTATTTTACGCGAAAAAAAAAACTTATTTTTAAAAAAAGTAAAATTTTTACTTTTTTTCCGTATGAAGACGAAGGCTCAAAATATACGCTGAAAGCGTAAGGTTTGAAAATCTAATCATTTGAAAAAATTGGATCGAGGTAGGATATACTCTTTAAAACCTATTAAAGGTCAATTATCAAAAAAAGAAAGTTTGTATTTCGGTCCGAACGATAAAATAGAAAAAAAAATTCAATTTGATTATTATGCTTTATTACAGCGAATAAGTAAAAATTTTTACACTATATTTGGTGGGTGACAAGAGATCTGTAAAACTCTAAGTCAGGGAAAAAAAAATTGACAGAAAATCGGCTGAAGGACGGGGTTTTAGATACTCTTTGAGAGTTAATCAGATCAATCAATCAATATAAAGATGGCCAAAATGGTTATAGCTGGCAACTCTTTGAGAGCAAAAAAAAAATCGTAGAAATCAATAAATAAATAAAACTCTTGATAGGAGATCAGTAAATGGACGTGAATACAAAAAGGGAGTTTATATACAATAGTTGCGTTCGACGACTCGCTTGCACGTCTTGCACTTGACCTCGCAGCACCACACAAACTGACAGTGGCAGGGCTCGTCGACGACTTCGCGGATCGTTCTCCAGCCGCGGCCGCAGCAGATGTTCCCACACTCGGAGCCACATTCGCGGTCTTTGACGTCAATTGCGCAGTAGTTGGGCGAGGCGTCAAAGAAGATCAAGTCGTTTTTGACGGTATTCAAGTCGCTCATCTGAAAAAAGTTCTTTTCAGTGACGCGCCACCTCGCTCAATGCGAGATCAAAAAAATTTTGTTTCCATACAAGGAAGTCCAACATAAAAAGTACGAAAAACTAGATCTCGAGAGCGGTCTTTGTTAAAATTCAATCAAAAAGGCTATTTTCTTTGTAGTCTACGGAATGTAAATTCAATTTTGAAAAAAAAACATCGCTCAACAAACAATATATCGTCATATAAAGCAAAATCACCTCATTAGTTTCGCGATGTTTCAAATAACGTTCGGTGCGGCCTCCAGGCGTAGGTTCGGGCCGCAAGATAAGTTGGGCGCTTGGACCGGTTACCGTAACCTCAAAATTATCGTGTCATACTTCCTTTTAATCACAACTAACTTGGTGTGCGATTTCGTACTTTTCATTGAGCCTTTTGGCGAAGTCGTTGAACCTGAAAATGCGTTTTTGTTGATAGAACCGTCTAGAATAGTTTTTTTTTCGAGTGAATCAAAAAAAGTTACGGTGCTTTTTGGCGCCCACTTAAAAATTATCGAATAAGCGAAAATCTTTCATGAAATTAGATATTAATAATTATTATCTTCACCAAGAAATTTGAGCAAAATCTTAAAATGAGAAAGACCGCAAATGCCGCAAATTGCTATTACAAGCCGAGCGAAAAGAACTGAAAAATGATTACGCTCCTATAAATAAAACAGTTCTATGGCTGAGCCTTGAAGAAAACCTAATTTAAATTCAAAGAGTTTCTTTCATGATTTGGGATCAAGTGATAAAAATTTACTTGGGCACGATCTTCCAGCACGTTTTGGTAACGCAACTGCCACTGACGCCGTGGCACTTGCACTCTTTGCTCAGGGAACTTGCGAGGAGACGACGACCCACTCGGTTATTGTGCAAGTTCATCAGCGCTCTGAAACCCTGTCTGAATAACAAATAAAAAAATTTTTTTCTCTACTGCCTCTTTCAAATTTCAAAGCATTTCATAAACTCTTCTTATAAATACATTTTTTTATAATCAGATTCCGCTTATTTTTTTATCCACTCTTTTCCAGTCACACCAGTTCAGACCTACAGGGTCCCGTCCAGTTTGCAGTTTGCGTCCACTGCGCCGTCTTCGCTGGCCATACTAGACCATTTTCTCTATTCAATAAAATGAAAAAGGCTATTTTCGACATTAATATATGAAAAATTACAGAAAATACGACTTTTTACTTACTAAAGTCGTATTTCTCGAATTAGGCTTTTTTTTAGACTTGCTGGCGTATGCAAAAACTTGATTGTTAAAACTAAATTTGTATCTTTGAACGTTCTATTTTTTTCTAATTCGCCTACTTTTTGGTACAAAAAACTCATTATTAACTAAAAGAACGTCCAAAAATCGCGATTGGTGTACGCTCAAAAACTAACGGTGTGAAAAATCCGGACGGGCTGAATATTAAAAAAAAATGGAAAATTTTATTAATCGAAACTTTTCCTTACTACCCGAGCTTTTCAAAGTTTAGAATCGTTCAATCTTCCTAAAACGAACATGTCGAATCTGAAAGGTTCTTTTTTGTTTTCGTCATAATTTCAAACCTAGCATCAGCATGTTGTTTTTCAGTCACATCCATGAACTTTCGGCCGAACGAGTTGCCGAAGCGGACGTTATCAGAACACCCGGCCCAAGTGAACTCTTTAGTACCTCCGCGAGGAGTTCCGCCGCAACCGCACTCGTCGATAAGACCCTACAAGGCGTTATTTTCTTGGCATTCATTCAATATATGTATGTGACCTCGGAAGGAATGAAAGGAAATGAAATAAATAAGCAAACCTTGGAGCAAGCGCGGGCCAGCGAATGACTCACACCAGCTGAAGCGATAGCGTAAACGTATGCTGATTCTCGAGATGCCACTAGAAAATTGTTGGTAATTTGCAAATTCAGTGAGCGTCAAAGTTTTCTGAATTTTTTACTTATTAGTCTTCGATCTTAACGGATTACGTATCGAATAATTTTCCAACGCGTTTTTATATGAATGCTTGACGATACGATAGAAAGAAGAATCCCATTCTTGAAAAGTACTGTATGTACCACATTTTTAGTTGTTCACTTAGTGTGTTTGTACAAAGCGGAAATAGAAAACAATAATTTGGGATGAAAACCTTTCAAAGGGGAAGTTCCAACGCCCGGCAAAGCCAGGGTACAGTTCCAAACATTGTGTCGGAACGATTCTTGGCATTCATTCAGAGCCAATCGAAGTCCAGACACCTGAAAGAACATCCTATTTTCTTTTAATTGCTCAACTTTTGGAATTGTTTGAGCCTATGAAAAAATGATAAATCCAAAATAAAATAGACAAACCAGATATTTTATCAAATTGGGATGTCGGGTGCAAAGTTCTCGCTGCTTTTGCGAAAGGCCAGGTACGGCGTTGCAAGCTGATGCGTGCCGTGCGAGTCTAGTCTCATCGGCTTTGGATAGGAGCCTGAAACCGGCAAAGAACGTTGAAAAGTTTTATAAACTTGAAATCAAAAAAAAAGTAATTAAAAGCGTCTTGGACGAGCTTAGGAGAAGCCGTACTGCTCCCACGTGAAGGAGCAGATGATCGTTAAAACACTCATAGCTGCTACTATCACAAAAAAGGCGAGATGATCTACGGGCCATTGTTGGTCAGCACGATCATGCAGACTCTTCATTTTTTCAATATTTCAGCAGTAAATCTGCTCTGAAGATTAAATAAACTGATCTGAATTCTTCGAAAGGACTTATTGTTAAGACTTGATATTTTTTTCTTCGATAACACCAAAATCAACGAGATTTTCAACGGAGCAGCAATAGTCGACGCAGATGGAGAATTTGTCAAAAAAGGGGCAAATATATTTCCGTGTAGTCATTTCATTCTAAATCAGTGTCGTACAGTATCCCATTTGCGAGCGATTCCCAGAAACCCATATAACCCATAGAAGCACACGGCGCAACGAGAAAAGAGCCGCGCTGGTCATAAAAACGGTCAGCGGTCGCCGCCTGTCGTAAACTATCACCCTAAATGGCTCTCGAGCCATACAGAACCGAACCTTTTTTTTCTTTTCGCCGATACTGACCAAAACAACGGCCGTCGGCAGCAACAATAGCCTTTTCCGCCGGTACGTTTTTTGCCGTTGTGGGAAACAATGGCGGATAGAAAAAACTGTACTATTCTCGAAAGAAGAACCTCCTTCTTTTTGAAAATTGAACAGATTTTTCTGAAGCCGTATAACTTCACTAGTTGAAAAAAATGGCTTTTGAAAAATTCAATCGCAAAATGATCTTGCTAATCAACCAGTAGGCCTCCATTTTCAGTTAGAAAATATTCAGACGTACATATTCACAATTAAATTCTTTGGAGAAAATGAAATAGAAAATCATAGTATGTTCAGATTTCAAAGGTCAGTTAGAATCACGTCATTCGAAAAATCTCTGTGGATTGCTCGCTAGTTTATGGTCCCGTTAAATGGTGGAGCTTGAGCGAAGAATTGACATTCAAAATTTTAACAGGCTATGCCTAATCCTTTTTGTGGGACAGAAGTTAATATTACTTCTTTCCTAAAACTATTTTCGGATAATCTCAAAAATCTAAATTGTTGGATTCAATATGGAAAATGAAAACTTAGGATCTGATTAAAAATGAGAGAGCTTTTTAATTTGTTCCTAGTTCCAGGCCACAGGACAACCTTAGGAAGAAAAACGCGTTATAAAAGCTTTTGAAGGTGAACTAATCAAAAAAACCGAGCAAAAATACAAAACTATAAATGGAATTTTGTGAACTTCGGAAAAATTTTTTTTTTAAATTTATTTTTCAAACACCGAAAGTCCCACACAATTTACAGATTTCCCCAGATATGCCGATAGATGACTTTTTTTTTTGGTCAAAATCGAAAATAAAGCCGATAGAGTTTTTATTTCAGAAGAACGAAAACATTCTGGCCAACAGGAAATTCCCAAGGAACTCAAGTGGATTTGAGCCACTGGTATAGTACACGCTCGGCTCATTAACACCTCGATCTCGGCTCCAATAATCTTGACCCGTAATTGGTTTGCGTAAAAAAAAAGTCGTGTCCTCTGGCACTCACAGCAAAAATTCCCAAGATCATCAAAATCAAAACTACAATGAGAAATCTTCGTAAGTATAGATCATTAATTCAAACAAATTCAAAAAACTATAAGAGAGAGAAAAAAAACTATATAGGTCAATCCCAAAAAAAGACAATTGGTTAGAAAAAAATGAATAAAAAAATAATTTCCTATCTGTAAGAACCATACAATTTCTTGGAAATAAATTGGGAAGTTGGCCTATTTTTTAAAGTTATCTTCAAAATTATAGTCTTACTTAAAGATAAAAAACAACATTATATTTTATATCTAATCTCCTTTTCATCCGTATCAATTTCCGTGACTTACTGGAAGAGTTTTTCGTTTTTCAACATAGAAAGTATTTATTAAATAGACTACTTCGTAAAAAAAAAAAAGACGTACCACCATCCAGAAGCTGTCGTTGGTAAGAATCCAAGTAAAAGCAGAAGTAAAAGTTGTCGGAGCATGTTTCTCGTTTCTTAGTAGAAGTTCACGTAGGAGTGATGAATATGGTAGTGGGCGTGGTCGAACGATCACGGGCGGCTCCAACCCAAGACAACGACGGTACCGTTGTAAATCGCGCCACCATCCGCCCACTTTCGGTTTTGACCTATAGAACATCTTTATGACCTATTCCTCTCACAACATGTACCAATTGGAATTCATTTTTAAGACTCAT
The DNA here is from genome assembly GCA_904845305.1 of Caenorhabditis auriculariae. Taxonomy (NCBI): domain Eukaryota; kingdom Metazoa; phylum Nematoda; class Chromadorea; order Rhabditida; family Rhabditidae; genus Caenorhabditis; species Caenorhabditis auriculariae. The sequence continues at coordinate 101,799 of CAJGYM010000096.1, forward strand.
GAAACTTCTGAACATGAATCTGTGATTTACGACCTCTTTTTTGAATGCCGAAACATCACAATCTTGTATTATATCCAATTTCGAATTTTTAAGAAGTAATGAGAAAAAGTTAGATCAACAATGTTTTTTTGTTCATTTTAGTAGCGCTCTTCTAAAATGACTTTGCTTCATCCAATCAAAAAAATACATTCGATATAATAAGGAGACAAAAATATTTAAATATTCACTCAAGTACTGATATAGCCTTTTAAGCTTCTATTCGTAAGTCAAATTTTTTACAAAAAAAACTTTATTCTTTAAAGCAGGCTTTTCTTTTTCAACACAAAGCAGAAAAAATTTTTTTTGACAACTAGAAGGAACCATTTTTGATCGAATAATATGCTTTTTGACATCTTTGACTATTTTTGACACATACATGCAAATTTCATGATTGATCGGAAATGCTCTAAAAACTTTTGAAAAAAATAAATAAAATAATGAGAAAGCTCACTCCGATCACTGGAAAAAAAGAAGAAGCACTGGGCGTTATATTATGAACACAATGAGCAAAACTTAGGTGATTATCTATTATGTTCCAGAAAAAATGCCACCCAAAAAACGGAAGAAAAAATAAATTGAAATGTATCACAGTTGGGCGAAAATGATGAAAAGAAAAACAAGCACACACCGGTCGCGGAGAGCGGATAGATATTCAACTACACAAAACTGTTTGAACTCATGATTAGATTGCAGAAAAAAGTTATGGAACAAAAATATACAGAAAAAACGCTACATATGCAGATGAACATTGAGATGAACAGATAAAAAGAAAAAGTTTTCTGTAGAAAGGAAGAGCCAGGTTTTGGAGTATTGACTTTCAGGCTTGAGAAATGAATCTAATCTTCGAAATCTAGGAAGCACCTTAGACACATATTTTTTTTCTGAGATCATAGAAGGAGAGCTACTCAAGTTTGGCTATCCAATCCAACTTTTCCTTGAAAAAGTAAATCGTTAAGGTCTCCGTTATTTGCGTAAAACGCTAGTTTCTCCTCAAAATAACCCGGAAAGGATTGTACTCCGAAACCAAGCACAGAGAAAGAAAGTATCGGGCTAGTCGCTCCACTCGTTTTTCTCTTCAGAATCGGGATCATCGCTCGAGTCGTCGATTCCCATGTTCATGCGACGTTCCTCGAGAGCTTTGGCCAATGCGCCAGCCAGTCCGCCCATTCCAACTGCGGCATTCGTCGAACGCCGTTTCTCCTGCTCGGCGGCAGCGTCAATCTGCAGAAAATCGTTGATTTTCCGCTTTAAATCGAAGTTCGGTTGATATAAGAGACCAAGAACGCTTACCCGTAGCTAGAGCGAGAAAATAAATGATCTCTAGCAAACGAGTAAATATGCATTTCTTTTTTTAATCTTCACCTCTCCGAAAATTGGAAATTCTTTTCAGCGATGTCTTCGAATTAAAATTCCGTGTAAAACCCAATGCATGTAAACTCCTCAGTAGTTCAGGTCAAAATTAAGCTTCAGTGAATTTTCATAAAGATCTAAACGGCCACCGAAAATCATTCAGAAAACTAACATGTCGCAACTGCGCTCCTTGCCGAATCTGGGCCATCACATCATCACGACCACCAGCGCTCGAATCCGAGCTCTGATCCGTTTTGACAGATCGCAACTGCTTGCCGGCCTGTATTTCGGCCAGCAAATTTCCTCTGCCTGGTTGAGCCGTCGGCAAAGTGGCGGTTATAGTCGGCATTGTCGAGGAAGGCGGCGGAGGCGGCGGTGGAGGTGCAGCTGCAAAGAATTTCATTGAAAAAATTTCCCTCTCTCTTTTTTTTCCGGCATTGAATGCAGTTTTGAAAAATACAGAGACAGCGTGCCAAAAAACAAGACAAAATCATTAAAAAAAAGAAAGAAATTAGCAATCGTCTTACCATCGGAAATGGGCGGAGGTGGTGGAGGAGCAGGGACGGACTGCCCCAGTGCGGGAGGAGGTGGCGGGGGTGGCGGCGGCACATTAGCGGGTCGCGATTCTAAGGTCGGCGTGGACGGCACCTGAACTTTTGAAATGAGGCAACTATTTCAAGATATTTAAAACATGAGGCAGAGGCCTAGACGGAGCGCGATCTCGTCCAGGCGGCGGTGGTGGAGGTCGTGCCGGTGCAATTCCATGAGATTCTACACGAGGAGGGGCTGGAGGAGCTGAAGGAGCTGGCGTGCTGAAGGCAGCTGGTCCGACCGACGGCAAGGATGGCTTCATCTTCGGAGTTGATCTTAAGATTATTATTAAATTGTTTCGACGTCTTTTTTATGAAACTTAGAAAACTACAAGTTAAAAAAATCATTTCACGAACTGAAAAAATTCACGCTCTGCAATAATCTATTCGAAAAACCCCCATTTTTCTCTAAATTTTGATGAAAAATATGTTTCGGAACTGGACGTTTTGGCGCACAAAAAATTGGAATTTGAGGCGTGAGTGGCCTTAAGAAGAAAAATCCGCATGTAAAATGAAAAAAGACGGAAAACGTCTAAAAAAAGGTCGAAATTACCAGAGGGTTCTATCCTTATTGGACGCTCTAAAAACAGAACAGAAAAGGGCTAGGAAGATGGAAATTCGGTTACATAAGTTCTTTTGTACGCTGAACCGAATGACAATCACAGATTTTTTGATAAACTTTCTAGATTCCCCATAAAGTCAGAAACGAAGGGGTCCTATCCTTATTGGACGCACTCTCATGTTGGTCCGTAGCCCCCGGGGATGCTACAGCCGATCAGCCGTTTAACACCAGACAAGCATCTAAAACACAATTCTTATCTTACTCCCTCCAGTCCATCAAAGGGTTTTAAAGCCAATTTCGGAAAACTTCTGAACTCTATGCTTAAATGAACTTGTATGGGACGATCCAATATAACTGTACGGAACTTAAACTGCATACGAAATGAGTTTTTATCCACTTCAAAGGAAAAAAAAAACGATTCAAACTCACGGAGCCCGATTCCAGGCATTCAAAGGTTGAGGAGGCAGCGCCGGCGCTACATCCGCCAGCCCATCTACTTTCGCGTATTTATCATAGTTTTTGGCGATGAATTTGGTCGCGAATCGCCGATCTCTTTCATTCATATCGTCCAAATTGAAGCCCGCCGCTTTGATCACGTTTCTGAAATTTCATGTTTAGGTTTCATGAAAGTTTCGGAGAATTCTCAAACATAGTTTCCTGATCCATATCTTGAGCGTAGACTTTGTTTGAGAAGCCATTGTCCTGGTCCCAGCCAACGTGAGCTTTATGTCTGGAACAATAGAAATAGTTAAATGAACGAAAAAAAAATCTCGAGTGAATGATATATTCGAAGTGGTTGCTCTTCTTTCGAGGCTTCCAATTTCATAGACATCCTGTTGTACAAGGCTTAGCGCCGAATTTTGCTATTTTTTAAGCACGTCAATTGCTACTAGCTGAACATCGTGCAAAAAACTGACGATCATGTTTTTATCTACCTTTTTTTTAACTACAAGTTTTTTGCTTTTTAGTTAGTTGAAAAGGTTATTCGGGATTTACCAATTAAAAAACTCGTATTAATTTTAACTTTTTTCAAATTTATCTATTTTTTTTTTCAGTTAGTGTCACATTTTGTTGCAAGTTCGGGAGCAAATATTCTTCGACTCACTGAAAATTGGTCGGATTGCTGATGTCTTCCTTGCGAATTCGCGGTTTTTTGTCTTTTTTCTTGTCGCGTCTGGTTCCAAATAGTCCACTAGTGCCACCCGACTTTTCTTGAAATCAATAGAAATATTCACAAGGCTCGATATCCAACCCTACCCCTTTGAGGCTGTTGCAGCTGAACTGGCATCGTGCCAACTTGGGTGATTCCGCTGCCCGTTGCCATCGGCATGGGCGCCGTCGACCTCGACGTCGCTCCATAGGCTTGCGTTATTTCCAGCCCTCGACTAGGCTGAACTTGAGGGACGCCTGAAAATTTCAGCTTAAAAACCCTGAAGACCAAAAAAAAATCTTGACAGGGTGTTTCGTAACCATCTTCATTACACAGATATCATACTTTATTTCTAAAAATTCAGATTTTTTCTCTTTTTTTTTCGCCTTGATTAACCATTCGCATCTTTATATATCATTAAAAACTTCTTCGGAACGTGAGCTCTGAAATTTCGGTAGTTTCTGAGAAGCTGAAAAAACCATTGGAGAAGTTCTTTCAATCGAAAAATTGAGAAAAATTTCGTTTCGAGTTAAAAGTTCATTAAGAATATCCTTTTAATAATTTTCAAATTTTTTGACTAGTAGGCACACTTTAAAACATTACGCGCTTGTCTTTTTAGATCAAACAACGCGATTATTAAAAAAAGTAGAATCATACTCTTCGCTGGGGTTCTCAGAACTTCAACGATCAAAAACTTGAAATTTCTCCAAATTTAAAATTTTTCGAGGAAATCTGAATGGATTCACTCATCAAAAATATTTTTCTAAAAAAGTTCAGTGTGAATTTCCTAAACCAAATTTCTCAAAAGCTCACTGAGCTTTGAAAAAAAGTTTTCGAACTTTTAAATAGTCCAGGCGACTTCAAATAAGTAGTTCGAATCATCATGTGGCTTTCTGTGGTCGTCTTTTTTTAAAGGTATCTCGAAAGAGTTGTCAGAATTTTTTTACTTTTTCGAGTTTCCCAAAAAGAAATTAAAAAAACCAAAAAGTCAAAAGATCTATACAAAACGATTTCCATACAGAAAAAAACTGTTCTGCTCCTCATTTTCTCTGGAAATCTCCCCACTGTCAATTCACAGCTTGAAAATCGTTCGATTCGCTCAAAAGATGAGATCGCCTCAAAATCGGGACCCACTCGACCGTAAGGTACACTTCAAATGGCACGCAACCCCGCCGCGACCAAATATGCGCTTCCTAAACAGCAATTCGCTTTCTCGCTGTAAAGCTAAAGAAAATCTCAACTCTTATTTGGAACAGGAACTTCTTGAATATTTCGATGTACATGTGGTATTCTCGAGGAAGAGGAAAACTGACCCATCACCAGCAAAATCAAATTAACTTGGCGAATTTCGAATAGGTGATATGAAAAGTATAAAAAGAAAAAAGAAAAGAACCTTTTCCAAATTCCAAAAGAGATATTGCCTCAAAATTTTTTCCATTTTTCTGATCCCAGAAAAAATGTTCACAAGCTCGAGAAAAAGTCCAACTCAAATGTTTGCGTTCCAAAAATTCAAGTTTTCTGCGTTGTATATCAAACGAAGCGCCGCTGGCAACGTTATAGTTGGCAAACACGAGATGCGTCATTTCGTACGTTGTTATACAAACAATCAGACTTTTATCGTTAAAAAGTTTGAAAAAAAATATATAGTGGAATTTTACGGATGAGTGAAGCCAGAAACTTGATGCTTCTCGCCAAATAAAAGAAATTGTACTTCATTATCGAAAACTTGAAATGAGGTTTTAGTCTCACCAATCAAACTCGTTAAAATTCGTCAAAAATAGCCGAAAAAGTTCAGTTTGTAAGACAAAAGGTCGAAATAATTTGATGAGGAGCACAACAAGACGCCCATATCTTAAAAAAATTATAGCCAATTTACGAAATCTCAAAAAAAAAAAACTTACCAGAAGCCAAATTATGAACAGGCCGACTTTTGGCCAATCGATGAATAGGCGGCGGGCACGGTGGTAATGGCGGAGGAGTCGTTCCAGAGGCCGAAGAAGCAGCGCTAAAGCTGTATTCCGGCGAGTTGGACTCACTGCTACAACTTGGCAAGATAGCGTAGCTCGATTCGCTGGTAGAGTTCGACCCACTGGTAAAATACGAATAGATAGGGTCTTCGGAAAATGCTGGTAGCTCGCATGTCGTTGTCCTGCCTTGTGTGTTGACCTGCACTGAGACTTTTCCAGCTGGACATCCTCGATGTACGAGTACCCGCTTCGGTTTTGGCGGCGGGTCCGGATTTAGAGAAACTGATTGGTCCTCCTCGTATGGATTTTCATCCTCCGGAAACGGCGTTCTCGTGTAAAGACTGCTCACAAAAGCGCCTTTCGATACCGGTTCAACTTCATTGGGTAGACGGAACCGAACTCTATTCTTGGACAACGGCGGCGAATAATCTGGCGATGGAACTCTTGGCTGTTCTTCTTGGCGATCCCGGTAATAATAATAGGTACTTTCCGCAGGCACTGCCGCTACAAAACATCGCTGGTAATGGCTGGTTGGAATGAAAGTTCGTTCCGAAGAAGTTGGATAAACAGGCTCTTGGTATTCCCCAGAAGAAGAGCTGTTGGAAGAATCAGTGACGGCGCCGTAAGTGTTGTAGAAGGACAAGAACTCGTCACCGCCGAGATTGGCGACATTATCGTAATGCTCATACTCATAGTTCTTCTTGGCGAGTTGTACTGGAATGGTTCGGGCAGCGATATAACTAGGCTCTGGGAAGCTCAAACATCCGCCACGGCCAAATCCAGCCGATCGAATGTATTCTGCGGGTTGAAATATCGGTTGAGTAGCGGCCAAATTGTGATATTTATATCGGATCCGGCCATTCGGATCCTCGCTAACCACCATCCACATGCTCCTGTCTCAACGCAAAGCCTGAAAAAACCTGAACCGTATTTTGAAACCGTCCCTCAGAAGAAAACAAAACGGACCAACGGAAGTAAATATTCAAATAGTTCAAATATAATGAAATTCAAGGAAAGAATTGTGAGAGAAAAAAAAAGGAGTAAGATGGATAATATATTGTTTCCACGTTTTCTATATTTCTCTCCAGCATCTTGTCAAGGTGGGGATAAATTCCTATTTTTCATTCATGACTAACCCTTGTCTAAATTAAAAAATTATAATAATATCAAATAAAATTTTTGCGGAAAAATGGCTTAAAGATAAATATATCAAACAAAGCAATGTAAACGGAAATTTCAACTAGGCAGCAAAAAAAAAGTTATTCTCTCGAGTATTTAGTTCACTGTTCATAGGATGCAATCTGAGCTTCACCACTACAATTATAAAATAACACTAACATAGAAAAAAAACCCATAAATCATTGAAACGGCCCGAAACTTCGATTAAAAGCGCATGAGTCAAATTATACAAAGCTGAAGAGAAGACATTTGAAAAAAAGTTTCTTGTTTTTTTCTTTTTTGGTGATTAGCCGAAAAAAAAACTGAAAAACTTTTTGTTTTGAAAAATTTGAAAATTTTGGTGAAGAAGGAAAAGCAGTAAGAAAAAAATATTGACAACGAAAAGCTTTCAAACTAAGCAATTCATAGAAACATCTGACGATATGAAGCAAAAAAGAACAGATCGATAAAGGTAAGAGCCAGTTCCAAAACTATTTCTCTGCACAAAAGTACGCACTTGGGCGTGACGAAATAAGATTTGTGGCGCCTCAACAAGTTCGAAAAGAGGATTGTTTTCTTTTTTAAAGTCGTGTCAAGCTCTTTCTTGAAAAAAATGCCCATTTCAGGGAATCCAAGTCATTAGATCGCCTTTGACTCTTTCGATCTTCTAGTCTTTTTATTCGAAAAAAAAACAACCAAAAAAGCAAATAAAACCATGCCTTTTACTTTAAAAGTGAAGGAACGGATGACATACGCATGACATAACGATCCGCCACTTCAAACTACTCTATGATTTGCATGCAAAAGTCGAAAAAAGTAAGGGGAAAAAGAATTCTCAAGTGTGACCGGTTTATTCTGCTTTTTTGGACAGTTCAAAAAATTAATTATGAGAAGTATGAATCTAATTGTTCAACAAATTGAAAAGAATGCGGAAATTTTTTATTGGGTATCATACCTTGCTCCTCCCTAATCTCCAATAAGATTAATTGATTCAAGGTCTCGAATTTAGAATAATGTCCAAAATTTAGATACAGACTTCTCTAGACGCGAAAAAAATGAGCAGACATTTTAGAGAACCTGGTAAAAAGTTCGAAAAAGAATAGAAATACAAAAAGTTATTTGACAAATTATGCTTCAAAATAATCTCAAATTAATATTTTTCAATTTGACAAACCGATAATCATTCAAAGCAGGTAAGTGCTAACTAAAAGTAAACGCCGAAAAATTAGTCGCATTTGAGCGCTGCACAAGAGGAGCCGCCGACTTGGCAATCACGAAGCAAACAAAAGTCAAAAAATTTCGTCGAAAGGTTCGACAAGACGAAGGGAAAGGTGGACCGCTTTTGCCCCCAAGGCGTTTTCGTTTCACGAAACTCCCTTTTTTTTCGCTCCGAGAACCGACTCCGACTAACCAACTTGCGCAAATGTAAGGCAAAAAGCTCATAAGCAAACTTCATTCTAACCTCTCTTATTCTTACCTAAAAGTGTAGAGAACTCGAAGTTCCATATGTTGGGAAAAAAGATTTATCTAACGTCTATTCAATCAAATTATATTTTTATTATAACTTTCTACTGTAGTTCTTATAATAAAATGTGCATAGAACAAAATTTCCAGTGTTTCCAATGAAAAACTAAAACTCCCCCACAAACCTAAGAAACGGCATTTGTAGAGCCGCTATAACAATAAAAGTAAAAGGCCCCTAATCGAGGCTGAGAAGATTTTTTGAAAAGATAAATAATTTTTGAAAGAGACACTCGTTGAGAAGAATAGAGAGAGAAAAAGAAAAGTGAGAATCGTTTGTGAAGTCAAATTCTCACAAAACGAAAGAAGACACGGAAAGATGCATCTAGTTCTAATGGCCTAGCAGAAATTAAACAGAGAATAAACTAGTAAATCTTGTTTGGAAAAAAAAAATATAAGCCTCAAAGGCTTTGTGGTATTTTTTTTTCCATTTTCAAAAAAATGAAGTGATGCGACCGTCTGCTCTGTTCAAATTATCGCAGCATTTGAATTCACCACAAAAAATTCTCCTTCGCTTTTTCATCAGGACTTCGTTACTAGCTTCAAAAAAAAAACTCGTCTTCAAACCTTCCTTGTTGATCACAAAACAAAAGGAATGATGAATATTAATAACTCATGAAAAAACTTCCTCCGGCAAAATCAGAAAAAAAAAAACTAAAAAGGAATCAAAAAGGAAGTGATATCCACCCATCAATCCCTAAAATAAACGCCGTTCGGTGGCGATCGGAAGGGTAGGAAAAAATGGGCGGAGTCACGCGGCGGACCACCAAAAGCGCCAAAACGGTTCCAACACACAAAAGAAATTGACCGTTTGGACGGAAACGAAGAACGGCTGTCAGGAAACAATTTTTATTCTCGGCTCTCGAATTTCACGACTTCTTCTTGTTCTTCTTGTTCTCCCGAAAAAACTAATTTGAGAAAGCGCCACAAAATACAAAAAACCAAAACCCTACCCAAATGGCATTTTGCGTCCTACGTAAAAACAGCAGGAAAGGGCAATTTTACGTCTTTTCGTCTTTTTTCGTTTCTAAAAAGATGGAAAATCAGTTTGAAATGTGTAATATGGTCCTTAGAAAAATTATCTGCCAAAAAATGAAGCTTGGAATTAAAAAAATTTCCTTTCTGCTTTCAAAGATTATTCTCGAATTTCCTTGTTGAATTGCTTTTTGGCTAGACTAAATTTTTCCTCGATTTGTTACTTTCTATTCAATAATGTGAAACAATCGAGCAAGAAATTTCAAAAAGACTAAAATTATAAAAATAGTATCAACTTCGACATCATAGTTACTTTCAAAAAAAATTAAAGAGGCTTGACACAAATCCAAGCACTGATTTGAAAACTAGAAATTTACGAAACATGAAGACTAGATATCTAAATAAAAGCTGACTTTAATTTTAATTTCACATATCATACTATGACTAAAAAAAAGGATGAAAAAAAGACTACTTCAGTCCAGTTTATCAATTTTAACAACGCCATCAGAGGGCCTTGTTGACTGAATGTATTGTGTAGAAATCGCCGTGAGTCTCTGGTGTCTGTGTGTGTTTGTGTGTGTATTTGTGCATTTATCTTCAAGCGCCGCCCTGATCACTTGGTGGTGGTCGACGGGACGCGAATGTCCTCTTTCTACTCGCCGTCTACGTGGAAAATTTCTTTGAGCTTCTGGCTCAAGAAATTGTTTCTCGCGACTTCGTATTTGTACGGCGGCGAGCATTTACAAGCCGCGCAACATTACGTGATGAACACTAAACGTCGACAACGAATACGGGGCTTTAACGTATTGAAATTTCGCCTTTATTTGCATGATAAATTGGGGTGGATAAAAAGAGATAAATGTTTTGGTGCTTACTAGCTCGCATAAAATGGAAAGAGTAAAAAACGGGAATCGCCTCAATTGTTTCCTTCAAAGCATCAAATATTTGAGGACTTTAAGCCTTCAAAGAACTTTTCTCCTGCAGGAATGTTGTTGCGAACACTGACTAAGAAGCATCTCCAAGAAAACTCTTGAAAAGAAGAAACCTTTGAAAAAAAAGATTTGTAGGTGTCTTGATTTGTTTAACACTTAAATTATAATCATGAACGGAATTTCGCTAAGATCTTTTGTAAAAACTGATTTTTACAAAAAAAGAAAACGCGCTACCCTAATATAGATCCTCTACATATGTCTATGAATTTTACTAAAAAAAAACCTAACTGCAACAAGCCACGCCTAAAAACATATGTACATTCTTTACCAACCAACTTCAGACTGGTAACCACAGAGACGGATTATATAAAAAATGAATAACCAGTTTCCGGATTTGAAATTAGTTTTTATCGCTTTTTCTATTTATAAAAGGCTTCAATTTGATCGCTCTTTCTATTTATACTCGAAATAAAACAAAAGTCTAGAAAACGATCAATCACAAAAAAAGGTTCTCCTAACCTCGAAGCCAATCGAAAAGCCAGCCGAAGGGGTGGCAGCACTCAGAGCAGTTCGTTTCCATTTCACAGCACGTTCCCAGTATAAATTCATAGTGATAAGAATGTTTTCCCAGTGTCCTTTATCACCATAATGGCACGTGATTGAAACAAAGAAAAGAAAGACCATAAATTTCTGAACATTGTTTTATTGAACGCAAAAAAGTCTTGTAGTTTTCAGCCTTATCCGACCTAACTTCATAAAATCTTTCAAAAACTCGTAAGAAGATGAAAATAATTGAACAGAAAAGCCAAAGTTTTTTTTCTTGTACAAAAAGCCTATTTCTCGACAATTTGAGATTCCGATATGCTTTATATTTTTTTGTAATTAACTTTTTCTCGGTAATTTTCGTGAGAAGGTCAAAAATCAATAGAAGTACAAAGAGTTGCCTTCTCGATTCGCAAGTTGAAAAGGGAATCATTTCGATTGGAAAAACGAAAACAACGCAGGAGGAAAAGAAGGAACACGAAGCAGATATCAACGGATTCAAAATGGATTTTCGCCCTCGTCTCACACTCGAGTTCGACCGACAAAAGACAAAAAAAAAAAGAAAAAGTGAAGGTATCTCAGAATATAACGTCCTAAATTATCAGAACATTGATTGAAAAAAACTTCTTGTTCGAAGAACTCAAATTTTTCTTTTTTTCTTTAAATTCATTAATTTTCCAAGATCCTGAACGTTCGCCAGGGGAGACGCTTTTAATTTTCGTTTCTTAACTTATATGGTTTTGTTTCTTAACTTATATGGTTTCTCATTTTGAAAATTTGAAAATTTTCATTTTCAAAAACCGCGGGATACAACATAGACCACGAAATTACACGCTGAATTTTTTTCCTTTGTAAAGCTTTCTATGAACTTTGAAAACCAATTGAAAATCAAACGCGAAATAAAACTCAGCTTCTATACTGAGGCGCCTATTAAAACCTCTTTAGAAAAGTTTGAAAAGAAACACGAACCACTGGGGCCAGTTTTTCGCTCTTGTGCATGACGGCGTTCCAGGTGATTCTGAAAATCGTTGCTCAAATATTTATTCATTCAATTAAAAGCTTTTTTTTTTAAACCCTCTCTTGCCGATTAAAATTGAAAAAAAAACTGATTGAAACTACTTTCGATAAACTCTAATTTTTTTTAAAAACAAAGTGAGGTACTCTACAAAAACTTGATCTTACAAAGAACTGAAATTTTTTTCAGAAAACAGTTTCCATCTCAGTTTCGTATCACCTACAAAATAAAAAAATGTTTTTCCTGATGTGATTCTTCGAAAATTTTTTTATCTTATCAGTAAAAAAATTTTTTTGGAACACGCAATTTTGGACAGATTTTCTTCGAGAACAAATTTGTCGCCAAAATAAAATAATGTCTTCTTGAACTTTTTTTAAAGATATTGTTCAGATGAAGAAAAAAATTCGGAGGAAATGTGAGCGGAGAACCTTCATAAAAAAATTCAAAATGCTCTGTCATTCTTATAAGTTTTTTTATTTTATTAATTTAATTACACCGAAAGCATATTTTCAGCTGTGAAAATAGAAGAAGTTGTTGATTTGAAAAAGGGAACACTTTTTCATTTGAGCAAAAAAAATGTACTCTCAAAAACTTAACTATAAACTATTTACTGTATAAATAAATTAAAGCTAATTTTAGTGTTAATTTTAAAAAGATATAAACCTTGAATTCACACGCTTCAGGAATATTCGCAAAATTCAATCCATACACAATTCCGCTATCAGAACTGTTGTCGGTGCTGTCGAAAGCCAACAATTGTTGGCATTGACTGAAAGAAACCGGCCTGAAGCCTTTGTACCTGGAAGCATATATTTTTATGCGAACATTTTGAATTTATCTTCTCGGACTGCCTGTAAGAGGCTGAAGGGATTAGATGACAGTATAAAAAAATGTCAATTTATGTGTTGTCCCAGTGTAGTTATTAATAAGAAGGACTTTCTGAGGAATGAAAGGTGTAAATAAAACCAACAATCTGAACGACCAAAGCTGCTTCTCATCGAGAATGTCGAATATCCGGATAAAATACGCTCGCTCTTGATAGTCCTGCAAAGTTACTTTGAGAAGAAAAATCAAGAAAACTTGCTGCATTAATGCGTTAGATCCTAAAATCAAATTGAGCTTATTCCTGTCGGTTCCGAACCTTGATCAAACTAGCTACACCGGTCAGCAAAATGCGCCAAGATCCTCGTTCGGCGATGAGAAGCTGAACAACAGCCGCCGTCAGTGAAACGCTCCCCTGGGCGAGCAACGAAAACAACATTTCGTTCTCCTGTTTGTTCAGTTCCTGAAAGTTTAAATTAAATTTCATGTACCGAGAAATTTTCAAATATCGATTAAAAATATGTTACTAAAAACAGGAGCTTCCTTAATCCTCCCTGAGTACTAAGTTGGTCGATAGAAATTTCGACTACTATTTGATTTGCAAGCTAAGATTTCATATTAATAGGGAACTTTCCGATGGAGAAGTTTTCGAACAATCCTTTTCAGACTTTTTTCTCCATAAACTCTTCGTTTTGAATTTTCTCATATGAAATAGGTAACTGATTCATGATTAAAACACGAAAAAAATGGGACTATACGTTTTTATAAATCGGAAAATATAAGGGAAAAAAAGTCGGAAAGAAAAAGAAACTCGCTTGCTTTTTTTATTCATACCACCGAAATTACGCTTTAAAAAAAGAGAAAATAAGTTTATTCGAAAAAAATAAAACCTACGCATCCTATTGAATTGTATCGGCGTCGAAAAATTTTCTACTTTTTAATATATCCCATTTCCAAATTTTTTTGATGCTACCTTTTTTTCTAAAAATTTCACTTTTTTTACCTATGCATGTTCATAGGAAAAAAACGAAAACCTTTTTTGAAAAAGGTTTTGTTTTTTTGAGAAAAAGACTGCGCGGGCTTGGGGCAGGCCAGGCTACGAATTTTTTTTTCAAATTTCATTACCATTTCGACTGAAAAACTCTTTTCACCTTCAAAATAATAATTTTGTGAATTCTGAGTGCAAAAAAAAACAAAAAGAGACTTTTGACGTGAAAAAGCTTGATATTCGTCATAAAAAAACGAAGCTTTTTGGGGCGAGCCGGCCATTTTAGATTAAGGCCCCGCTAAGGCCGGTTAGGGCTCAGAAACTGGCCGGGGCCAATAGGCAGACGAACCAGCCCCTATACAAGCCTGATCTAAGCTGAAAAAAACGGTTAGACCGCGAAAAAAAGTTTTTTTCCTACGAATTATGAGGATGGTATTATTACTCGACAGAACCTTTCATGATGAAATTTAATTTAAAAATAGAAGAGGGATATTTGAAACGACGAAAATTTCAAAAAGTTTAAATTTGGCATTTTTTTCTACTCACCCTATTGTCCGCCAAGTTCTTAATTTTACAGGTACCAATTCACACAAACTTTCTAAAAATTTTTTTCTGAGTACCGTTAGCAATAAATACAGATATAAACTGATCTGAAATAATTTTTTTATAAGATTCACAAAAAAAATTTTTTCAAAAAAAATTCAAACCTTTGACCCGACATTCGCTGGACGATTGTTTTTTTGCGGGCATTTGGAGCTGAAAATGGTTTTTTTCATCAAACAAAAAAATATGGGAGACGCTGCTATTTGTTCAAGATATACTTTACGAAAAAAAGTTTTGTACACACTATATGAATTTTGGAAAAAGTAAAGTTTAATAATCACAGTTCAGAAAAAAACTCACTGGAGCCTCGCTCGTTGCCATTCATCATATGAAAGGCTGGTGTCGGCGGGTACGCCGAAGACATTTTTCAAACCTCTGAAAAAAATTATTTGGAACTCATCGTGGAAAAAAATAATGAAATTTAAAGTATACTCCAACGAAAAGCGATATTTTTTTAAAATATATTGGACACCAAACTTTGAGACAAAAGCTCCTTGAAATGAAAATGAAGGACTTAAAGTTGATTTTTTCATTCAAATGAATGCCGCGTTCAAAGTGAATTTGACACGCGCAGCGAAAAAGTTTTTCTGGTTCGTAAGCACGAGCCGATACGCGGCAAAACGCAGCAGGTTCCCACGACGTGATTGGTTGGCTCCGCCTTTTTTGCAAATGTCCAACATAAATTTATTTTAAAAACATTTTTCTTGCCAGCTGGGCGGGGTCAACCAATCACGTCGTGAGAATCTGCTGCTCGTGCTTTTGAACTAGAAAAAAAAAATTTTCACAGTGCGCGTCAAATTAGCTTTGAACGCGGCATAAAATGAAACACTTTTTCATTGTCAACATGAGATTTTTAATCTTGGAAAAATGGGGGAAACGAAAATTGTGAAATTCACATTCACGCGTAATTTGAATGAAACATTGCAGCTTTCTGAAAGGTTTTTTTTTCAAATTTTTGAAATCACCTATTTCAAATAATGTCTCGTAATTGATGCGTACAGAAAAATGATACCAGATGTGAATGAAAAAAAGTAGTAAATTACAATTTTCACGGCCTTAGGAAAGCCAAAAAAAAAAGTTAAATAACAAACCGAGCGATTGCATAGTTCTTGAAATTGTTCAACTTTTTAATGATTGGAGACGTCGCTGGAGCCAGAGATTCAAATAAAACTTCCATTATTAGCGATAATCCGCTGGAGAAATGACTAATTGGAAGCAAACACGTCAAAAAATTCTTTTTACAATTACAGCTTCAATAAACCTATCGATAAAATTAAAAAAGGATATCCTCGCCGTATAAAAAATATTATCAAATAGAGTTAGCGAACCAATATGAACAGTTTTTTTCAACCACATAGCGTATAAATAAAGTTTTCATTGGCTTTTTTTGTACTATAAATTTCGAAACAGCACTAAAACTATGACACATAAATATCTAATGACAGCAAATGACTAACAAGGAAAATACGAAGAGTGAGGGCTTGTTATCATTATTAAAAATTGACAAGAAAATAAATTACATCAATGAGTGGCCTAAAACGAAATATCGAAAATGACCTGTTCAGTTATACACTCAGACATGAAAAGAAATTATAAAAGGGGACAGGGGTTGCCGCCGGCGCTTTTTCTTCTATGTGTACCCAGTGTATCAGAAATAGGAGTCGCAGGATTATCGAGTGCAGACACGGCACCAACCACTTTACGGACTTTCGACTACAGTATACCTTTGCCTCAAGCGCCACATCGCGAGGCAAGCGCCATTTTTATGCCGCGTACGGTAACCCCTGTTTTCAACATTTTAAAATTGACGCGTTAGTTTAAAATTAATTCGCAAAATAGGCAAAGGTAGAATTCTGTAGGGCATGATGGAACAGTCGGTCGGTTCGCTCCCTTTTTCATATGCGCCATTTTTTGAAAATTGTAGAGTTTTTTCAGTTCTGAATTGTTTAAGTGTACCGAATGCGTAGAATCCTCGATTGTGGTTAAGTTTTTCGAAAAACCAAACATTGGCGGTTCAAAATAGGAGATATTGTGTTATTTTCAATAAATTACATGTCATCCTTCTGAATTGGACCTAAAATTCAGAGCTGCTGACCGGACCGGGGCGACCCGGGTCGGGGTAGTACCCGGTCGCATACAAACGACCACCGATTATCAAACGCCGATTGACTTTAGGTTGCTACCCGGTACCTACTTGTATCGACCTCCCGATCGACCAGTGATGAAAAATCAAGAGATAAAAAAGGGCTTCAATGCGAGTTTTTATTCGGAATATGATCTGCCGGTTTATTGAAATTCGCCGGAAAATCATCTAAAAAACTAAAAAAGAAAACAACAAAAAAACTGAGGAACTTGCAGGAAAGTGAATTCACAAAATGGGTCAAACCTCCTGTTTTGCGCTCGCTTTGCATAGTTATTTTCTTCTTTTTTTTTCACATTTTTCTGCATGCAAATCTGTTTCCTAATCATGAAAAGAAGAGCAATTGAGGAGAAAAGGAAAAAAAATTAACTTTCTTCGGAAACATTACATTAAACTTCAACTCTCTTCAAAAAATATTTATTTATAATTGACAGCACATGAAGAAAAAACGATAAAGCGTGAAGAAAAGTTTTCAAAAGTTTAAAGCATCAAATTCTATTCACAAGTTTTTGGATAAGGATAAGGTCTGAGACTATAGACTTTGAGAGGTTTGAGACTAAGCTTTTTTTAATCTAACAAAAAAAAAACGTTTTACAGCTTGGCGGCAATCTCGCGTGTCAGAGTTTCGCCATTGTCCGTAGAGCACTGCTCGAGAAGGCTCATAAGTTTCGGATTCAGGGCTTTCAGCTCCGAATAGCCACCGATGAACCTGGAACTCGTTCAAATGATAAAGGTTTGTTATTATTCTAAAAATTTAATAAATATTGTTCAACGATACTTGATGAAAAAGGAGAATTTTTTTCAAAGAGGTACCTATACCTATATAAAATCAGCTCCTATAAAAAAAAAATTCCCACTAAATGGTTAAACTTTAGGTGGCCCCTATAAGGGTTTAGGTCTAAGTTCCTTATGTCTAAGTTCATAAGGCTCAAGTGGTCTCTATTAGAGTTTCGAAAATTGAGCGTTTGACCAATATTTTTTCAACATGTCTTAATAAATGTTCATTGGTCGAACGGTTGGAGTTTCAAAATTTCAACATGTCCCTTCAGAGTGACATGGTTTTTGACTGTTCGAAATGTCACTTTAAAAATTTTCGGCCATTGTTAGACCGTTCGAAATGCCATTTCAAAAATTTTCTATTGAATTAAGATTTATCGTCAGAAGCGCTCCAAGAAGGTTTTTGAAGCTTCTCGGACCTTGATAACGCGAATGAGACGCGAATCGGACGTGTCGGGGCATTTCTAGAGTCCACTTTAGTAGCCTCCGCACTCTTAAGTGATTCCTTGAAACGTCCGGAGCACGTCCGTTTCGTGTTACCAACGTCCAAGTTATTTCGTTGTTTTAACTGAACTGGTCAGATAACCAGAAACTTATTTATTACCACGGAGAATGCGGATTTTTTTAAAGCAATTATTTTTGCGAACGTTTTTTTCGCTGCATTTATGCAACCTTTTTTGAGCCTTTTTTAGCGACCATTATCCACCATTCTGACTTTGCCCGAGCTGTAGGTCTCACGGACTTATAATTGAATAGGCACGGTCCATTTTGAGAGGTATACTCGTGGACACATTATAGTACAATCCCAGTTCATTGTGTTGAGACTTCCTACTTTCCACAGACGAAAATTTGCGGGACGGTTTTCTGGCGGGTCAGGTCAATCAGGCTCTGTAGGTACTCTTTAACAACCGTCTTGTCTTCTTGAACCGCAGCAATCGTATCCAGGTTCTGCAGAGAAATGAGATCTTTATTATTTTCAAACGATGGGGAAACAGTGTGGTTAGAGGTTATTATTGAAAAGAAAACCTCGCCCGGTGTACAGGCCGTCAAGCTCCGCCCACACTCTGGTCGCTCTAGTGTCTAGGTTTTTTTTAAATTCTAATTAAGCGTAGTAGTCTCAATTAGGTGACAGAATATTAGTAAATTTTTCATTTCACAAATAGAATCCGGATTTAGAAATTTATTTCAACAAGAAAAAATGATAAAAGCCTTTACTATTTTAGTGTCACACATGCGAAACCAATTTCGATGACTTATGAAAACTTCTGATTGAAATACATAAAAAAAGTTACAAACTTCCATGACAAAACTGCTGTAAAAATCTCCTACCTTATTGAAGTTAAAAAAATATTCAGTGCAAAGTCGGTACTCAAAAATCGATATATTTTAATTGGATTGTTTATTATCAAAATCCTGAACCGTTTCATTTTTTTCTTATCATTTTTTCGGAAGTTTCAGAAACAGAAGACATTCCATTTTTTTCTACTTTCTCATTAACAACCTTTTCTGTATACTTGATGCCAGCTTCATACAAATCGTTCTTGGCTTGAACACAGTAACCGCAGTTGTCTTTCGTATACAAAACCACGGGGTGTTGAGCGATCTGAGATTACATTTCTATTCTTTGAAAAGGTCCATATTATTAGAATTACTTGAAAAAACCTATATAAATAGCAAATCCTTCTCGACTTGATATTTTTTTGCAAGGGTGAGGCGTTGCGTGTGCGACGCGGCTTTCGGCGGGAACTCAAGGCCAAA
Source organism: Caenorhabditis auriculariae (assembly GCA_904845305.1). NCBI lineage: Eukaryota > Metazoa > Nematoda > Chromadorea > Rhabditida > Rhabditidae > Caenorhabditis > Caenorhabditis auriculariae. Next base: position 120,689 of record CAJGYM010000096.1, read on the forward strand.
AACGAGCCGCCCTCTTTTCTCCCTTTTCGGGAGTTTTTTAATGAATTGTCATTTTTCATGGGTTTGAAAAGATCAAATTGAACGAATAAAATTATAAAAATAATGAAACCTTTTTTTTCTACATTCCGTAGTGATTACATTCCACTTCCAGTTTTCAATCAAAAGCCGCGTCGCACACGCAACGCTTCACCCTTTTCAATCTACCCATCTCGGCTTTCAAGTCGGGAAAAATTGGCTGTAAAACGCAATGAAAACCTCTTGACGGATAACGCGTGAGTTGACAGAAAACGAGTCTTCGGGCTTTTTGCTTTCGGATTGCCCCATTTTCAAAAAATTCTGAACAGAAATGTTTTATTTTTTGTTTTCGTGTCTGTCCCTTTTTTTCTATATTGATATAGCTGATTCACGGCTGGCTTGAGCCATCGAAAAATAGGTCCTGAAACGATAAGAAAAGATACAGTGCCTGGTTGGTGGAGAGCGCAGACAGGCCACGCCTTTTCCAGTCGCAAGGTAGCCGTGAATCGGCTATAGAACCAAGACAATGACGGAAAAAAAGGTGCAGACTGTTAAATGTCGTAGCAAAAAAAGGTGTAATTTAAAAAAATAAAAAAACTAAAAATAAATTCGACATTTTTTTCAGTAAATAAGTAAAAAAATTCATAAAGAAAAAAAGTGAGTTTGAAAAATCTCGAACACTCTAAATATATTTCATCTTTGAAATGAAATATATTTTTTTAAGCAAGAAAAAAAAAATCGATATTTCGAAACTGCTAACAACAAAATAATTTCAAAAAATGCGAAATTTTTGATAAATGTTCATTCTCTCCAAAATCAATAAAAACGAAAAGTGATGCGAGTGCAAATAAATTAGATTCCGTTCAGCGTTAAAAGGGACACGAAGACAAGCACCGACCCAAATGAAAAATCCTTAACTCTTTCTTTTGATTCTATTGTTTCTAAGAAGAAGAAAAAACGAGTGGAAAGAAGAGAACAGTAATGGTACCACAAGAGGAGTATAATTTATGAAAATTCCAACTGAAAGGGAGTTTTTTCTTTCAATTTCTATACAAATCACAAATATCACAGCTAAGAATATCAGAGCGTTTCACTATTTATATCCAAGTACATGTCATCGAAAAAGTTAATAAATATTGTTAGTCGAAAGAAATTAATGGTTGTTCAGGCATTTGCTGTTGCTGGGCAGGCGGATGTCCTGTAATTTTTCGAGCCTTGATTAACGTTTGTAAGAGCTTACTTTCAATCAAATAATGACAATAAAAATCAAAATGGAATGAAAATAGAATCTTAGAAAAGTCAGCTGAAGCTTCCTAACTTGAAAGAGTCGAATTTCGATTTGCACGCAAACCTTGAACAAATCCTTGAGCAGCTTGGTAATACTGCTGCGGAGGCTGTTGCTGTGGAACTTCCGGCTCTTGTTGTTGAGTTTTCTGAGCCGCCGGCTGAAAAAATCTATTTTATCAATCGATTCGTAGAAGATTTATTATTATTATTTTTTTTTTTTTGCAAGAACCAGATACACGCTAAGCGTTCCGCCTTCCTCGCCTTTCAAGTCGGGAAAAACTGATTATAAGTATTGAATGTGCACAAGAAACAAACATAATATTGTTGTTGTTGTCCATTGTAGTTCTGCTGTTGTGGGTTCGGTTGATAATTATATTGACTGCTTGGCTGTGGCGGCGACGAATAGTTTTTGAAGGCGTAATGTTGATCTTGTTGTAGTGTAACGTGGCTTTGCTGTTGTTGTTGTTGTTGTTGTTGTGGAGCGTTTTGAGCATGATGTTGCTCCGACTGACCGTTGCTTGCCTGCTGCTATTTTGCTTTGACAAAACTCCTGACTAAGAAAAAGGAAACGGGCGGCTTTGAAAAGAATTCAAAGAGAAAAATCGAGAGCTCCTTTTCGAGTTTCTAAAAAGGTTTCTAAAACTTCTGTTTTTTCGTCTTCTTGTTCTCTTTTTCTGAAAGGGGTCAAAAAAAAAAGAGGCTGTTAGGCCTTTTTCCCAAAAGCTTTTTTTAAGGTCATTCTGGACTTTGCCCGTAAAGATGAAAAGTTCTTTGAATAAATATTGGGTAAACCAAATAAATCTGCAACATTTTTTCGTGACGAATCGAACACTTCTATAGTTTTAAAGAGAAAAACATCATTTTTCGCCTGGAAAGTTTTTCCAGAAAATTTTGATGCGGAAGAATAAATATGGAAAATTGTCCGACTTTACTTCAGGCGCAAGGAAAAAATAGCTCTAAAAATATCTTATCAATCTTATGAATGACGTTTCGAACTACTCCAAAATCTCAACTGTGAATGAAAAAAATAAGTCTCTAAAGTCAATTATGGGCCTCAAATTTTCATAGAGAAAGCGATTTCTGGGAAACTTACGTCCTGCTGATAATATGCATTCTGATTGACTCCATTTGAAGCCGACACAGGGCCACTATTTTGCGGATAATTTGGATAATTCGGCTGGGGAGCTGTATAAGATTGAGCCTGCGCTGGAGGTGCACCATTGATCCCACCATTTGTCGGAGGATACCCTGGAAAATCCATACTTTTATTACCACTGCCAAAAATTATATCACAAATTATAATTATTATCCATAACAAAAATCGAACTGAGAATCATCTGATTAGAAAAAAAAATGGTACCGTAGTATTGAGGGCCTTGTCCTTGAGGGCCTGGAACCGGTGGCGGCACGAAACCCGATTGAGGAGGATAGAACTGGAATGAGAATTATCTTTTAAAAAAAAAGAATGAAAAGAAACTTGTTGAGCTCGTCGCATTGCTATCTCTTGCTGTTGCTGTTGAAAACGTTGAAGCGCTTGTTCCCGTTGCTCCATCAGCATTGCCTACAAAATATATAATTTTGTTTTTCTGACAGACTCAAAAAGCTCAACATGTTTCTTCATTCTCATCATTTCCAAGGTTAGCTGCATCTGCGCCTGCCGCTGACGTTGTTCTTCGGCCATTCTCTCCTAGAACCGTTACCTTGAACTTGAGCCAGAAAAGTATTCTTTTCCACCTGGTTCTGCCGTTCATGCTCCTGCCTCAGTTCATTGATGGCCTGTCGTGCCTCACCAATACTCGCCAAATGATCTTGCAGGGATTCGTAATATCCTAAAACAAATAAATAAAGAATCGAAATAGCCATTTCAACAAGTAAAACAAAAAAATTAAGAAGCAAAAGTATTCGAAAATTTTTTTGGGATAGAACCTCTCTTTCTGTACATATTCCTCGAAACCACATAATATATTTTTAATAAATAAATACCCAACATGATTGACCCAACAGTAATTTGCGTTTCCTTTATTATCTGTGTCTCTTTTTATCGCACCGATCCGAAGAATAACTCAAAATTAAAAGGTGGGAAAATAAAATAGCTTTTTTTCTCTTTAAAAGTATTCATATCTGTGAAGTTTTGAATAGAGCCGTTCGATGCGCAATGAAAACTTTAACACGGTACTTGTTTCACCTAACCCATATTTTTTAATGCCCTTATCCTTTTCATTTTTTTTTTTACAACTTCATTCAACTATCAACTGTTGCGCACAACAACAAGGAGCTCTTCAAATCTACCATGATTCAGCAGAGCCTTTCTGATTTTTCTTATGTTTGAATAAATTGAATTGAATTCAACTCTAATTCTAGGATTTTCTCTTTCATTCGGCATAAAACATGAAATGTACCTCGCTGCTCATCCAGATTGTGCATTCGGTTGAGGACCTGAGAATGGAGCTCTGTGAGCCGCGAGAACAGGTCCTGTATAGCCGTGTCGTTGATGACCTGCCGGCCTCTCGCAACGTTCGACCGGATTCGGTTGTCCATCACCGTCACCTGTACATTATCATAGTATAGCCTAGACCTGAAAGGCGCTTTTGGCAGGAAACTCGTGTCACACGCACTCATTTTTAAAAAAATTAATAAAGAAAAAAATTTTTTTATTATTCATTGGCGAAGTCCAGAAAGGCCTAAAATAACCTTTGGTTCTTGAAAGGACTTTTATAAAAAGAAAGATTTAGGAAAGAAAAAAAATGAAAAAAATATTCCAAGAAACTTTTTGACATCTTTTACGGAACTCAAAAGACAGTTTCAGATTTTTTTTTCAAAGACTTTTCGAGGCCGTTTTCTTATAATTTTATCCGTTCAAAAAAAAAACGAAAAAAACAATCTCAGAGGAAAAAAATGCTAGGAACTTCTCGAAGAACCTAATCCCAACCTGTTCGCGTATCGAATCACACCATCGAAGAGCATCATCAGTACGAGCTTTGAAATCATCAGTAGGAGGATTTCCATTGACATTCAGATTCATCGACGAGAACTCGCCGGCCAACATACCTTCGTCGGGCGCCTGGATTTTGATAAAAAAGGCTTCAAATTCAAAAATGCAAAAAGAAAAATTCATTCAAATTACGTTTTTTAATCGTGTTCAGAGAGTCCTGTTCCATGAATAACCATCTGGTGGGGTAGAGTCCCCAGGCACTTGGAACATCAAAAATACATATCTCAGCTCAAAATGCTCAGAAAAAGGGTAAAGTTAAGTTTTTTATTGAGTTCAGAGAGTCTTCTTTCCTAAAGAAACAACTGGTACCATGAAGAATCCATAGGATTCTCGAAATATCCTCTTTTAAGAACGTCGGCTTGATCAATTGCTGACATATATATTTGAACTTCAAAAGTGCGGATTCAAAAGAAAAAAATTGAATCAAACTCATAGACAAGTGCCTTGAAAACCCGGTGGTATGGAAAAAACACCAGCGAAAATTCAAACGGCGACTTTTCCGATTTTTTCATATCGCTAGGGAACTTTCCGACGGTTACCTTTCCGATGAAACTTTTTCCGACTTTTTTTCTCGATAAAATCTTCGTTTTAAATCTTCCTATATAAAGTAAGTAGTTGGTTCATGATTAAAACACAAACAAATAGAAAAAAAAAATTTTTTTTAATGGATATTTATAAACCGAAAAACATGAGGGGAAAAAAGTCGGAAAGTTATCCGTCGGAAAGATGGCCGTCGGGAAGTTCCCTAGCGATATGAAAAAATCGGAAAAGTTGCCATTTCGAATTTTCGCTGGTGTTTTTTTCATACCACCGAAAACCCATAAGAAATCGAAATTGAAAATCAGTTGTTTTTCTTTTGATTTTTTCTAATCGATTATTGAATCCTACCATGATCGTGGAGCAAACTGATGGAGCGATTGAAGGTTCACTGCGTGGTGGAGCCGAAGCGGCCCATTCTTCAACCTGAAAAAAAAATTATATGTAGTCCTTTTTGTACTAGTTCAAACGCAATTTAAAATAGAAGCTGAAAGGAGAAAGTCTTGAAAATTTTATCTAAACATATTATTCTGAAAACATCATTTTTCAACTCTCATTAGAAAGACCTTATTCTGCGTGACATCTTTTTTCTGCTGCCAATAGTCCCGGTTGAGATATCGCGCCAAAGGATCGTCAGCAGTACTTTCCACGGGTGAGTCCCCAATCACAGATGCGGCCGCTATTCCCTTCAAATTGCAAATTTTTGAAGAAACATAGGTTTTCAAGATTGCTTCGTTTATGTTCGTTTTTTTTTAAGCTTTGAGTATACCTTCGTGAGATTTATAGGCCTGAAAAATTGAAACCTTTGGTGAGCTGGGTTTTGAATTGAACATTTCACACGGGAAGTCATTTTAATTTGCGGGATTTTCCGGAAAATTGGCTAAAACACTCCTGGATGCACCAAAAAAAGTTTCTGAAAGTATCAACCTGCCTAATTTTTCAGTTTTCGAGAGATAAGGGAGAGAAAACTCTCAAAATAGATTTAGAGATTTTTCTTTGGCTTTGAGGTATCCTTGATCAAAAAGAGGAAGTTTCGCATGTTGATACTTCTTGAAATTCGGAATGTTTGAGCAAATTTTTAGAAAATCCCAACTGCTAAGTAAAATGACCTCACTTTGTCAATGTTCTTACTTGTTTAGAATGAATTTACGGAATTTCGATAAAGTATTATCATCATTTATATTTCAAACAGATCCTGCTTATTTTCAATAGTTTTCTGTGTACTTCTCATTGAAAAAACGAATCTTTGTTGTAGTAACTTGACCATAAATCGAAAATTTGGAAACTAAAATCGGAGCCTATCTTAACCCAAGCTAAGATAGTTGCATAGGGATTGCGAGATAATTTTCAATTCGAAAAAAAACTTAAAAGTTATTGTACCAAGAGGTTTTATCGATTTTCTCGGAGAGTGTGTTTTAAAACATCGAAAAAATCAAATTACCTTGTAAATACCATTATCCGACAAGTTATATGACGAAACCGTTGCCGTTTCCTCAAAACAGTTTCTTGAAGGTTATTCACTTTGTTTTTTTGATTTTTAAGAAGTCCAAAAACACTTCTTCGATTTCGTCTCGAATAAAGGCGAACCTGCTGTTGATCATTATTCAAGCCATTGTAAACCGAGTACAAATTCTGGCTCCGCTCCGATTCTTTCGCTTCGGCCTCACTCTGGCTGATCGCCAAGGCCAACATCAATTCTTCTTCTTCCTGATAACTTTCTTTTGCCATTTCAAGACTGAAAACACTAACGCGTTCCCTCAAAATCCTCTCTTTCTCTTCAGCCGACACGTCCTCCTTTTTGCCGGATTTCGTCGTAATCATGGACAGAAGTGCTTGTGATTCCTTTTGCTTGAAAAAACTCGAAATTGAGGAAAGAACAAAATAAAAAACCTTTTTAGCGGTCTCACTGGCAACTCGCGTCTCGAAACAAGCATCACAAACGCGGACCTAAAATATTTACTTTGAAAAATAAAAACATCTTCTCTGGTCAGACCTCTTTTTCAATACCGAACTGTGGCAACGTCATTTCTCGTTGGCTACAACGGTCGCAGAAAATTTGTCCACACGCACGGCAATGATGCTTCCTTGTCATGAAGGAAAACGCCGTTCGGCATCTTCAAAAAGTTCTCTAATATGAGGTTGTGATTAGTTTGGTTTTTTTCGAACTTTATAAGATTGGAAGCTAATCTCTACATACAATAGCGATAATGGGTAAGTTTTTTTTTTTTTGTTGTTCGTTCATAATTTTTTTTTTAAAGCGATTTTTTTGGTCTGAAATTTTGAAGAAGAAAATCGAAAAAGTTCGAAAGAAAATCCCAAATGGCGTATTGGTCAAACTTATCAAGTCTTTGCCCCGAAAATGCAAGGCGGTTCTTAAATCAAAAGATTATGGTACGAAGTATCAGATCTGTTTCTCTTGAGTGTTTTCAATTTGAAGACATTAATACCGGTCTACCTGCTTTGTTGAATTTTTTTATTGTTGATCATGTTTTTTTGCGAATACGGTGCTAATTCAAAAAAAACATTTTTTCGAATTTTTCATTTTGGAATCTGCTCAAACCAATATTTCAAATTGTCAACAGCAGAATTCTATTTATTTGGTTAAAATTTCAGATCAAAAGGATTGTTTAAAAAAAAATTACACATTAAAAACCAGAAAAAAATACTCACCTATTTTTCGCTACTGTTTATAGGGATTGCTTACTGAAAAACAAGTAAAAAAAAACTTTTCACTGAAAAACAGAAAATAGAAGACATTGTTTTAAAAAATAGGAAAAAAATTAACCTAAAACATTCCGGTCCGTCGGCCCATTCAGGAGCGACCTAAAAAAAAAGTAAACATTTTCAGAGATTCGAGAGAGGAATGGAAAAAAAAAACCTGAAAGCTTCTTTTCATTCATGATAAGTTAAAGCCAACAGCAACTGTACGAACCTGCGCCATAAACATGGCGTCCGCCTCTTTCAAAGATGGAAAATCGAATCCGGCTAGTTTCATCAAATTATGCGTATCCACGATCATTTTGTACTCTGGTTTGTTGGCGAAAGCAGTCGCCCAACATTGGAGCATTTCTAGCGCTTTGTTTTTAACCTAAGAGAATGGAATAACTCGAATTTTATTTTTCAGAAAAAAAAAAACCTCATCATATTTACTCTCCGTGACCAAATTCTTGAAGTCTTCCATGAACTCACGCGTCGCGATTTCCGAGTGCATCTGAAAATCAAACATTTTAAAGAAAAATTTAGCTTCAAAGGCTTGAAAATTGAATCTAATATATTCTCACCCTGCTACCGCAATTTTTGACACAAGCATCTAATACAAGGAGTGTGTGCTGGACAACATGCGGATTTTCGTGTTGTAAACGCCTTCGAATCGACAAAAGTGCTGGTTTCGCCCTAAAAATTGATTTAATTTTATCTCCCCAATCTTCAGGCAGTAGCGCGGAACGATTGGCGCCTCTTAATGGTGATACTAAAAAAAATTCAAAATTGATCGAAACATGTTAAGAGTGTTTTGAAAATGAAAAAAAAGCATTCCCATTCAAATGGAAAAAACAGGTGGGCAACCACCCGCGTTCGCCACCATTGCCTGACTCGTTATAACTTACGAAACTTCTCCTCCCCGAACTGAGTCGAAACATGCAATAATAGCATCCCAATGCGGCTCCACCAACGTACTGTCTGTGGCTAGATCTGAAAAAGCATTAAAAATTAAGATGTTGATTTTATTTTATCGACTAACCCAAGTATCGATCGAACTTCTTCGACATTGCGCCGCTCTTAAAATCGCTAGTATTGGCTTGAAAATAAACCATTCACGGCTTACGAATTAATTTATTTCTTTTTCTTTCAAAAAAAACTTTGCTTTTTTTATTTGATAATTCTCAATGTGAAACAAAATCATGCGAGGATATATTACGAAAATTTCGTAAAATCATAGAAGTATGCTGGAACGAAAAGTTAAAAAATGTATAGGACGATCAAAATTTCAAGTTAGAAAGGAAGCATCGGAAAAAAAACTACGTTCAATGAATAATGACAGGGTGTTTGTAGTCAGTTTTGATTACGAAATGTGCGCGTGAGGCGCGCTTGCGTATACGCAAATGGTGCGCTTACAGCATCATATAGGAGCAATATGGAAACGATTCTCCTATAGGGACCACTTTTTTTCAACCCGTATTATTACAATAATTTATTCAATACAAGTTATAATTCAGTTCTAGAGCCGAAGTGACCTCTTACAGAACCAATTTGCAAACAGGGAAATACAAAAATGTAAAAAATAATAAAAAATTTAAAAATTGATAGTGGTCTTCCGCACTGTCCACACTGAGATCATGGTGGGAATATTTTTGGCGAATATCATTTTTGTCGGCCTATAACTTCATTTTTTGCACATTTTGATTATGGCGTGTTGTTCATCGGAGAAACGGAACATGCTTCAAAACGAAAAATCGTGTTCATCGGAGCGCCAAAGTTGCTCCAAAACAACTCGGACCTTTGTAACGCGAATTGGACGTGTCGGGGCATTTCTAGTGACAACTTTAGTAGCCTCAGCACTCTTAAGTGATCTCTAGAATCGCCCAGAAACGTCCGGAGCACGTCCGTTTCGCGTTACCGATGTCCGAGAACACTAATTTTTTGCTTTGGAGTAATTTTTTGCGTTTCAGGCAATTTCAGTTTTTGTTTTCAACACGCCATTAACTTCTTCTGTAAAACTTAAAATAAAAGTTCAGCAGGTTCGCAATAAAAGCAAAATACTGACTTGAAAGAGATATCTCTATTTCTTCATAAGTCTTCAATGGCAACCTTATGAAACAGACAAAATCCAAATGGTCTCGAAAAGAAATTTTGGAAAAAAGGCCTCGCAGGCTCCTTTTTTTCTTCAAGCTTTGGCACCTTTTTAGGAACTCAAAAAGGATTTTTAGAATCGTTTTTTTTTTTTTGAAAAGAAGGCCTTTTTGAGGTCGTTCGGACTTTTCCTGGGAACCATCACATGTCGTTAGAAATATAAGAGTGAAACCGTTTTTCTGCAAGTTTTACGAAACTTTTTGTACGGAACAATTCATCCTAGCCAATTGGCCAAATCAGAGTGCGAGCCATCCACAAAGCGAATGACGTCATTGAACTTGAAATTCAAAATCTGAATAGGCTATACTTTTTCGTAGCCTCGAAAAGTCTCTTTTTGCTACCTATTTCAACCTCTGAGGCATTCTCTTCTTCTCAGTGATTTTTTGGAAATCTATATAATATACACTATATTAGAAAAAAATGGTAGGGACAAGATTCATTGATTCATCAAACAATTTTTGCAACAACTTCAAAACTTTATTCTCAAAATTTTATTATAAAGACAAGAAAAAAATTTTTCACAATGTTTTGTGAGTACCCGATCTTCGTGTATTCTTTTAAGATGGCGATGAAAACGTCCAGTTGATCGATATATGGGGAAATTCAAATATATACATGAAAAATTAGATGGCGATATGACCCAAAATTTGCAAACTCCAAAATTTTCTAATGCCATGCTCAAAGTAACTTCAGCGAAGTCAAAATAATCTCTGAAAAAATTGGGTCATCTTTCCCACTCTGACGATTATTTTGATATCCGCGTCATCGCTTTGAAAACGACATATAATATTCTAGTTGTTCAAAACACTCCACAAGGGACTACCATGCTCAGATGGAAAAACAGAAGTTTCTGTATCATCCGCGTAAACCGTCGTTTCGGACAAAACAGAAGAATCAGTGGTATTCGAGAGAACAAAGTCTTCTGGAATGGGGGATTGGAGCCGCTTGCATTCCTGGAAACGAAATTTTTATTAAAAGTTTACTGAAAAGCAACTAGAGCAGATTTAAAAAACTCGCTTTCAGAATGAAGCATATCTTGATAGGCTTGAAGTCGGGGTTAGTCATTTCACGAAAAATGAATTCACCTTGGTCCTTCATTGCCAATAAGCAACGTCTGCGATACTGAAAAATTTTTTGTCAGAGTTCGATATTTTCCAAGTCATTTTTACTCGCGGCTGTCAAATTCGATTCACTATCGTGAAAAAGCCAGGCGACTAGTCGCGACTAAACCTTTTGAGTTGGAAACGAAGTTAAAAAAATTTGAAAGTAAATTTTTAAAAAAAATACAAAAACACACGTTAGCGCGCTTTTTCTTCAGATTTGAAGGGTGGGTGAAGTAAAAAAATTACTATAAGCTCTTCGGGAATCCTCTCGATCCACACCAGCTCAGACCTACATGGGCCCGTCCGGTTTCCACTGGGCCGTCTCAGTTGGCCACACCAGACAATTTTTGACCATTATTTTATTCAAAAAATTAACACGGCTCTTTTTTGACATTAATAAGGGAACAAATTACAGAAAATACGACTTTTCACATTTTTTTAAGATATGCTGGCTCTTCAAAAAACTAAATACGCACTCCCCAAATTAGGCCATTTTTTTAGGCTTGCTAGCGTTTGGAAAAAGTTAATTGTTAAAACTCAGATTGTTTCATTGAATGTTCTACTTGCGTTTTTCTTCAAATCTGTTCATATTTCCGTACAAAAAACTCGTTATCAATGAAGATATCACTCTAACAAAAGTTGCGGTGCACCCCGCGTCGAACCGGCCATCGGGGTGCACCCCTCGTTGAACTCAGCGCGATTGGGTGCATCCCGCGTTGATGTTTTCGGTTCACCGAAAATTTGAAAACTCGGTGCACCCCTGGTTACACTGCGGGGTGTACAGGAGAGTTGAACGCGGGGTGCACCGCAACTTTTGTTAGAGCAAAAACCGCGTTCGGTGTATGCACAAATTAAACCTACTGTGTGCAAATTTGGACGGGGCTGAAATGACCTACGCGGGAGAAAGTCAGAAAACCCAATTCGAATTTAAACTATCAAGTGTGTGAAGACGAAATTTTTCCACTGACCGTAAAGTGCCGTTTACACTCGTGTTTTAATTGATTGACGAGCTTCTTGCGGCTGGGAACGTTTGCTGAAAAATGGCCGTATACAGTGCGCAAGACGACTTGGCAAGTTTCGCACGTTTCTCCAGGCGTTAAGGAATAACAGGCGCTCTGAAATGAATGAAGTTTTAGAAAAAACATTTGAACATTTTTTTTTCTGACTATGAGGTTTCAGTTTCACATTCTATAGGCAATCCATCAATCCAATCCTTCTCGTCTTGAAAGGCAAGATCAAAAAAGTGGGCTAGAATTAAGGTAGCAACCGGTGTGCGAACCGGTAGCACTTTGAAAAATGTCTTTTTTTTTCAGAGCTGTGCTTTAGGCCGTATTGTTGCAACGCGGTCGCGAAGCGGTCGAAAATTTGCCACTTTTCGAACATTTTTGTCACAATTTTCACTGATTGTGTAAATGCTTGAGTGAGTGATCGAAAATGTGTTATCCAGGAAAGTTATGTGGTTTAAATTATGGAATGAGATTTTAAAAAACTTCACGATTGCTACTGTTGCGGGCCGTTTCGGCCATCATCCTCGGCCCAAGGCACAGCTCTGCTTTTTTTCACTTCATGAACATACCGCCAACGTTAAAAATAGTAAAGCGGAGAAAATCAGCTTCATTAATATTTCGAGTTTTGTAGCCGTTTCTTTTTTTTCTCTGAAAATGACTTTTAAATATTAATTAAAAAAACGCAAAGAAGTTTTCGCAAAGGAGAGAAAGCGTGGTGGTTTGATGAAAGGGCGGCGAAAAACTGGTCAAGCGGCTTCAAATATCGTAATTATGGAGTAGAAATACTTAATTAATTTGATGGTGTTGCTCAAATAAGTTTTGTAACTCAAAATGAGGGTGAAGTTCAGTGAGAGAATAAAATATCTCTGGTACAACCAGGGATCGATGCGGCTATTAAGCGGATACATAGTTGAACTGAGTTACAAAACGGTTTTTTAAGAGCTACATGTGTCAAATAAACGATTGAATAAAAAATTGACCAGGGTTAGGTACCAAGCTTGGTAACCGCTCAGGAACCATATAGCTAAAGTTGGTTTTTTGCAAGACAATAACCACTTGGCAGCTACGTTGTTGGGGTTCGCCTATATCCTAAATGGGTAACAGAGCTCATTCACAATCTGACTTAAAAGTCTTTGAACTAGCAATTAACTTAGCAATGTTCAAAAAGTCAAAAAAAAATTGGCTGAAAAGAAAGAACGAGGACAAGGGTGCTACTATACCGGCTGCAAAAGAAGAAGAAGAAAAAAAAGCGACGGCGTGACCTCCTCTCCGCACAATACAGGGATGTTTTCGCGTGCCGCCGAACCAGTATTGCACCTGGGGCCAATTTTTTTTAATAAGAGATAGAGGAAGGATGAATGCACTCCGTTTTTTCCTACTCGAAGCCGCGTCAAGAACGACTCTCGGTTCAGAGTGAGTATTGATGTGATAACTATTTTGGTTCTAATGCGTATCCTAATAAGAAGCTTTATCTACTGAGGAAGGCATATAATTCGAACATTTTCAATAGTTTTTCTTTTCTTTATTTTCACTGTACTCCTGAACAACAGTTTTAAACTGTAAATAGCAGGCATTCTATCAAGAGGAAAAAGAAGTGTGATGAATAAGCGAATCTAGCAGCTAGAAAATAGATAAATACCGCGGGGAGAACTGTTCTCATGCGCGTCCAGAGCCGTGCTAAATCGCGACAGGAGCCTGGCGACATGATCAGTGAGTAACATGCCAGATAGCCAGACTCTCATCGCGATACCGCGACATATCTTGGCTGAAGAGCAAGATAATTGGAAAAGCTCTCCGCATCCACTCCGCACCGTTCCGCGTTACCAAGGTCCGAGGTTGATTTGGGAGAAGTTTATCGAGTTTTGGAACAAATTTCGTTTCGGTTGGGGCAAAAGAGCAAAACCTTGTTTCTTCTTTCATTTCCTTCCACCTTTTCTCTTTTTTTCTGATGAAAACTTATTCTTTAACTTTGCTTTTTTCCTGCTTTCTGTTCCCAAAAATTTCCCAGAAAAACATGTATTAAAGGACTTCTTTGTAATATCGAATTGCGATACCAATCCGCTATTTATAAAAAGTTTAAAGCTTCTGTTTTATTTCCCAATATATTCCCTCAAGTCTGATTTTTCAGCAACAAAGAAGCCACGGCGTTAGTGGAAGAAAATGTGAAAAATTTTAAAACGTGGAACGGATTTGAAAGGTTGCTCCACCTAGAAATACGGTAGACAGTATTTGAGTTTCTTGTTGCTCAAGTGCTTCACGTGCACGCCTGATTTTTCATGCTTATTTCAGTCGTATTTATCTGTTTTTTCCTGATTTACGGTAATTATTTTTCATTGCGACAGTAAAACACTCGCAACACTGCGGCACTCATTTTTCTTTTGTTTTATACTTCTTTATATGTGACGAAGTGTTCAATAATTTCAGTCTAGAGAACATGAAAATTTGGAGTTCAACCACTTTCTTTACCAAAAGATAATGCGATCGAGCGACTCTGGAAGGGAAAAGGTTTGAAAATTTCTATTCCTTTTTAAAAAGTTCAATTTTGGGTTTCGAATGGCAAAAAGCTTTCGAAGAAGGAAAAAGGTGTGGTCGACTTTCGAGCTGCACGAAATAGGTGTGCTCCTTTTTCCTTTATTTTTCGTTAAGGCCGTTTTTCAACGACGGATGAGTATGAATTTCAGATTACGCTATAACTCACTGGTTCTATAGTTTTATCTAACTATTCAGTATCGAGAGTAAAATTACAAATTTTCGGGAGCTAACGCTTTGAACTTTCATCAAAGTTGAATTGGGGGCTTTCTTGCTTCAAAATGGATGAAATTAGAGAAAATTTAAAGCGCGAAAGCTCAGCGAGATAGTTTCATTAGGTTTTTCCAATGGACTTCCAACTGGAGAGCCACTTTTTAGAAATTCAAATTCAAGAAAATCAGAATGTAAATGTTTAATTTCTCACGCACAAGTACTAAAATTCACGAAATAGATGTCAGGAGAATATTGGAAAATATGTGTTATAATCGTTGTTATTCGTATCAAACTCTTTTTTTATATGGTTTCAAGCTTGGGTCTTAATGGTGATTTAAAGTGAAAGTGAAAAGTCTCATTCGGAAAGCTGGACAGCCCATTTTAATGGTTAGAATCGTTGTTAATGGCGTGTTCATCGGACAAAGCGGAAATTGCTTTGAAACGCCAAAAATTTTTTGGTTTTTCGGTTTTCAAGCTTGAGTCTCAATAGTGGTTTGAATGAAAAAGGAGAAAAAGGAAAATTCGAAAAGCTGGAAGGCAGAACAAAATGGCACGAAATGGATTGACGGTTTCGGGTCGAAGCAAATTGTGGGGCGACTTCCGGTCCGGCGGTCGCTTTTTCCTCTCGAAAAAGTCTTCGGTCGGCGGAGCGTCGTGACCAATTTGTGCTTATGACGACACACACCCGTCTTTGCCACTTTTCATTCTTCTTTTATTTCTCAAACTATCCGTTTTTTCTCCCCCAAAGAGTGATTAGTGGTTTGGCGACTTCATGATGTCATGTCCGCGTGTGGGGAAGAATGTTATACACGGAAGGAAACTGTATTCTTCTCAGAGGGAGACCTAAAAATCAAGAGTTAAAGATCTCAAAGGAGCTTCGGGAAAACCTTTTTTTTTGGGTTGACGCTAAGTGTAGTAGTTTGACCGGTTCCTATTTTTGATTACTCATTTTAACTTTTTTTTTTAAACTTGTTACACATATGTGCTTGAAAAATAATGAACGAAAATATTGAAATTTTTTTCATAATTGAAATAATAACTGTATTAGTAGCAGAATAAAAAAATTAGTTTGAAAAAAATAATAAAACTGAAGCTTTTTTTCGGAATTTTTTTGAAATTTCATTACAATAAATTTTTTTGTTCATTTCCCGAGTTCAGGATCGAGTTCAGTTGGCCTCCCCAGGTTTACCCAAGTTTTCAAAAATATTGATTAAAAAAATAAGTAAGACATAAGAAGAAGAATATTTCTAAAAAAAAATCAAATTGGTAACTATTGATCGTTTTTATTGTAAAATGAACAAAAGCGAGAGAAAAATAAAATTATAACAGACTTTGGAGAAAAACTGCGAATAAGAAAATGACGTCTTATCAACATTTGCGTGTATGTAAAAAAAATTTTGATGTCAGATGAAGTAGTCAGTTAGATGAACAACATTTATTCGTCTCTTTTCCGATGTTAGTGCTGAATAAGAGTTTATTGATGACGTTGTTTAGAACGGAAATTGAGTTATTTTGTATTGTTAGTTTTAATAGATTACAAAATTTGTTTTGTTTCTCATCAAATTTTTCATGTTTATGATGCTTTGTCATATGTAAAAAGGAAAAAATTCTCGACAAAGAATTGCTTCGTCTTTTCTGGTTCAAGCTCAATGGACTTCAATGCATTGTGAGACTCTTACTTCACAAAACTTCTACTTGTGGAAGAGCGAGGAGAAGGACCGTAAGACCATGCTTTCAATTCAATCGACTACACGTTTTGACTTCTTTTTCGCCAAAGGCGCTGTTAGTGCCGCTCAAAAGAGCAATTTTTTCACCGCCTAGTCGATACCATCTGACTAAAACAACCAATAAATATTGATTGATTGATTGATTGAAGAAGAAGAAGAATAAAGTCTACTCGTTAGGGTGGACTAATTCCCGTTATTGGTTATTCTACTGCTTTCGTATTCTGAACTATTTTATTTATTATCTTCTAACAAAATGCAGTGAATAAACCTATGATTATAAATAAATGAGAAATCGAATCAAAAATTTGAACTTTTCATTTATTGAAAGTTTTTCACATGAATTTTTACTGACCATATAGGAGATAAAAAAAATAATTTGAACTTTTTTTCATCTTCTCTGAATTCAATATAGTCTGTTCAAATTTTGAACGTCAAGTCGTCGCTCAAGCTCCGCCCCTAATGGTGCGATAAACCAATCAGAGAGCGAGCCATCTACAGAGTGTTTTTGAATGACGTCATTGCACTTGACATTAAAAATCTAAACAGACTATAAGTCTTTAATTAGCTTACCATGTCTCTTAGAACTCCAATTCTTCGACCTACTGCATTTTTATTTTTTTTATTTATTTTGCAACTCTTTTGTATCAAGCAGCTGTATGACTGGGCTCTTTTTGAAAAAAAGTTGGACCGATTGGCTTTTTTTGACCGTTTTTTTATTAACATACTCAATATTTGCCTCGTTTTAAATCAAATATAATATTTTTATTTTTGTTGTTTTAGACAGATTTAATCGATTAGGCGGTGAACAAGGACTTTTTCAAGCTATAACGAACAACCGCCTTTGGCGAACTAGAAGTTCAAGTTGAAAGCATGGGATAAACAGCTCTCCAAATAGTCGCTGGCGGTTGAATTGGACGTGTGCCAAGAACTGCGAACGCCAACGCTACGGGTCCCGCCCTCTTCCCCGCCTCCCTCGTTTTTCAAGTCGGGAAAAAAATTGACTATATTTACGTGTTGGTTTATATTCATGTCTACGAAAATCGTTTTTATGGTGGTTGCGATAGAAATCGATCTTCACTATATCATGAAAGTAATTCAATACTAGCGAGGCGCGAAACAAGAAATCTATCCGGGGAAACAACTAACCATCAAGGAACGTATTGATAAGAAATGAATAGAAAAATAAATGCGAGCGAGCTGAGACGGTGAACGACGGATTGCACGGTTAAAGTTGGCAGATCATTTTCAAAAAATAAATATTCGAAGAAAAGGATGAATTTGAGCCTAACAGTAATGGGTTTGACATCATTGTGGTTGAAATCGTGTAGTGAAGCTTCTAGGGATTCAAAGAAGGCCTCAAGTTAAAGAATTTTTTTCTTTCGGAAGTTTTTAAAGTACGTCATGAAAAAAATGGAATCAAATTTTTTTAGAGTAACCAAATGATCCTGGAACTATCGACTTTGAAAGGATTTATTCTTGAGAAATTGCGGAAACTTTTTAAAAATTCTTTTTCGTTGTATGAAGTTATCTACATTGAAAGTATTTTTTAAAGTTTCTATATTTCTTTCTCGACTTTCAGAAGAGCTTCCCCACAGTCTCTCAACCCGCAGTATAAAAAAACAATCGATCGAGCAACCGAGAAATAGCAGACAGAATGAAAGATTTTTGAGGAGCATGAAAGGCCTATAAAGCTTGAAATAAAGCCCAAAGAATGTAAAAATAGAGAAAGCAAAAAAAAAGTTATAACCACCCAAATGTGTAGGAGAAAAAAGAAGTTCTGAATGTGGCAAGTGACGTATACGTGTTTTTTGATGGTTTGTTTGATAGAGGAGCAAATAGTATTATTGCGCATCGAAAAATTAATAATTAGATGATACAAGAATTATAGCAAAATAGTTGAGAAATAATTTAATTTGTGCAAGGAAAAGGTCACACCGGAGTGCGTGGCGGTACGGAATTGGAGAGACACTGGGATTTAAAATACAACTCTATCATAAAATTATCTTGAAATAAACTTTTCGAGAAAGCTAGAGTAACTAAAATGAACAACAACAAACGTAGACGAACAAGAATAAAAGAAAACCCAATAAATAAAAAAACTATGACGTCCCAAGAGGTTGTATTTTTAAAGATCCGGTTCTTGGTTCTGAAAATTCTCGTAAAGAGGAAAACGAGTTCGAGGTTTCCATTTGCTGCAAGCTCTCAGAACTTGAAAAAAATTTGATTGGGAAAAAATAAAATAAAACCCCTTAGAAAAACACTAAAAAAAATGATTGAAAAACGGTTTGAAAGCACTTGAATTTGATCGTGGAGAGTCAGTAGTGGAGATAGATAGATTCATCACAACAGTATAATATTTGATCGGGAGAAAATGTACAATTTCAAATCTGATATAATACATATTAGAAGGCAGAGGTATGGTTTACAGTAGTTATTGGATAGCTACTGTAACCGCGTTGTTTGTGTGGCCTTTGGTTTTGTTGAGTGTCGGGATTGATTTGTGGAAGGGGTTATTGTGACGTGATCATCTCGGAAGTTGAAGAAGATGATAAGGAGTCGGATGACGTCGGGTTCTCGAAAATGTTCATCACGTTCATCTGGAGAACGAACGGAATCACCGTCTCGATTGACATTTGGCCCAGTAAACCTACAATGAAGTTTGGTTTTATTTGTTTAATAGATTTTTAAAAACAATACTAACTGATTAGTTTTTTTTGTTTGATAGATTTTCATTGTTTTTGAAAAGGAAAGTATTCGTAGTATTCAGCTTCTAGTTAGACAGTTCATTATTTTTTTAAATCTGATTTCCAGTATTATTAATGTAGAAAATCAGTTAATAAATGGATAATTGCTCACAAACCTGAGAAAAATAGCTCAACGATCACTGTTGGATCGAACCACCGTAGGCATGGAAGAAGTTGAAGCAATCTTGAGTATCTGTAAGAACAAAAATTTGGAAAAAAAAAGTTGGGTCCTTGACGAATTTTCGCTCAAAAACCATGATAGAGTTCTGTGCGTTGAAACAATGCATGATGATATTTAAAGTCAAGATTATCGAATAGCCGAATTTAGCTTTTTAAATTTCGTTTGAAAGGCGAAAAAATGAGTTGAGCCGGTGTTTAAACATTTTCCAGTGGAAAATAACAATGTACCTCTCAACAGCCACAACACCATTGTGGCCGGTGATGTGCGTCTCGTTGTCTTCTGACGTCGAATCATCGGAATTGACGATTGAGTTGGTGGTGATGTGATCATAAAGCTCTTGGCAAGCCGTAACGTTCACCTGCTGCATTTCAGGAGTGCTCGTGGACGTTGGAAGATCTAAAAAACAGTTTTCGTGGGTGACAGGAAAAAACCCCGCCTTTCATAAAGTTTTGCTTAGAACTCGAACTCAGAGAAGAATAGATGTAAATGATTATTTTGATCTATTTTTTTTACAAATTTTTTACAAATTAAATTAATCTCCGAAGAAAAATTTTTTGAGAACTTTTTTTTGCTTCGCGAGAATTTCGTTGATCAAAAACGTCGCGAAGATCATCGCGTCTTATTTGGGAAAGTAGTAGACAAGTTTTTAGCGTTCTGAGGATCACTGCTTCTCCATGTAGGAATATTGCGCCGCCTAGGTTGTCCGGGGCTGACGGGCGTCGGATCGAATCTCAGACGAGAGCAGAAATAAAGACCGACCACTTGGGAGGTAGGAATGAGATAATACTATTTTTTTTAATATAATAAAAGCTTGTTGAAAAAAAAGTTTTGTTTCAGTTTAAAGTTCTCAAGGCTTTCTCAAGTTGGTAATTTTTAGATTTAGTGTGCATATTCTTGACTTTCTGATTCTGACAAAGAGAAACCTTCGCAAGTGAAGGAGATAAGCTTGAGGTAGGCATATTCGACCGAGGTTAAGCTTTTCTGGTCGAACATCCGTGCCAACTGAATCAGTCTCTGCATTTGCTCGCTGACCTTCTCGAACTTTTCCGCGTTAAGTTGACCTGAAGATTCGTTTTTATGGGGTTCTAGTTTAAGATCTCACCAAGATGAAAAAAAAAAACGCTGTTCTCTATTTTAGGATATCAATACTGGAAAAAAATCCAAGCTCCTACCGACAGAGGTTTCTCTAAGACTACTGGGGAAATACCTTAAGGGCGTTTCTAAGAGTTTTTATATCTTCTCTTATTTCGTAGGTCACAAGCTTAGCGGTTCTTTTCGATGATTTTGACTTTTTTACAGTCATTGGAAACTGTTTCGCTTGGACTGGAGTTTTTACAGGGGTCACTTATTCATAAAACCATTGATTGAAAACAAAAAAATCTTCTAACACGTGAAACCTCGGCTGTACTTTTTCTAACGAATTACCACAGACCCATATCGACACAAGCAGCCAAATGACTATTCATCGCCTCGAGCATGCTGACGAGCCGAATGCTGTCTGCTGATTGCATCAAGCCTAACACGAAAATGTCGCACCACTTGTTCTTCATAACTGCTTCCAGACTCGTCGATCTGAACCCTGCTCTTTTTCAAAATAAAAATTGCGGTTTTAAAATCGAAAGCTGTTTTTCAACCTCTTTTGGTTGGTTTCAGTTCTTTTTTGGCTTGAAGTCGTTCTACTTCTCGGTTTGGAATTTTGTACAAATTTGCTCAAAAACTCTCTGAATTTCTAAGGGAAGATCTCTCACAGTCGCTACCTGCGCAAACTTCCAGTATTTGAGGTATTAGTTTTCAAAGCTCGCGTTCAACGCAAATTTAGACCCCACAAGGAAGTCATTCTTCTTTGCGACTTGGAATTATTTTTACAAATTTGCTCAGACAATCTCTGAAGGTCCATCAAAGTTGCAACGCGCGCCAGCTTCTAGTTTTCGAGATAATTATTTTTGGAGTTCAAAAAATTAGGCTTAGAACTTATATTCCGCTACTTTGAAAAATCATATTCCATAAACTAAGAGTTCGCGCAGGTAGTCACTATGTGGGATCTTCATCAAGACCTCTGTACCTCCCTTGTAAACGGAAAAAAAAAATCATGTCTCAAGCCCTCGCAATCGACAAGACATCTGGAGTGATACGATAAAGGCAAGTTAAAACCTTAAGCTCATCCGGACGTCTTTGATCCAATGTACGGAGAGGAACAGAAGGCGGCTGGCAGTCTCGCAAATGTACTGGATGTTGAACTGGGAGGGCGGCGACACCGGAATCGGCACTTCGAATCGACTTCGCTGCAGAAAATGCGCTAGGGATTATCCGCAGACGCTGAATTTCGAACCTCGGCGTTGAATATTGGACCAGACTC
The DNA here is from genome assembly GCA_904845305.1 of Caenorhabditis auriculariae. Taxonomy (NCBI): domain Eukaryota; kingdom Metazoa; phylum Nematoda; class Chromadorea; order Rhabditida; family Rhabditidae; genus Caenorhabditis; species Caenorhabditis auriculariae. The sequence continues at coordinate 142,228 of CAJGYM010000096.1, forward strand.
ATCGCTGAGAGAGGAAGCCGAACCAGCACCGCTCGACGTCGGTGACGCCGACGGCACTAAGCCAATCACCGTCATCATGTCCAGGCCTGATTCGTCTTCTCCTATCGATTCCTGGCAGATGAATGTCATTAGAGTCTACGAGACAAACTCGAACTCTTTTTATGGGGAACTCGGTAGATGGAGAGCAGGGACGGTTACTCATCGGAGAGCTCGAGTTCATCTGCTCGTGATGCTTGGTGGCATTGTTATCATCCGGATCAATATTGGCCAATGCCAGTAGTCCGTTCATTATTCCCGCATTGAGAGGCTAAATTTTCCCTTTTTACTTCTAATTCATGTATAAATGAGTCTTAAAATTTTTCATTTCACCGTATAGTCTCTGTGCCACGACTTGAATTTCACCGAACGACATTCCGCTGTGCCGCTGTGCGCCTTTGCGAACCTTGGTCGCGCTTTTGATTTTTTTTTCTTTTATTAAGGTACTTTACTTTTATGTGCTACCACAGCAATACCATTCAATTGAAAGCGTAACCTAGATTTGAAAGACGCTTCGCGAACGCACGCAGCGGAATGTCGTTCGGCGAAATTTCAAGTCGTGGCACACAGACTACAGTAGCATGTGACTTTCTCATCAAAATTGTTTATTATTTCATTTCCGCTTTTTTTTCGTGAAAACTATCAGATGAAAACTATTGATTAATTTTTTACTTTTTGTCTTAAAGTATTAATTGTTGATTTTTGAAGTTCGTGAGCCAAGTTAGAAAATATTAACTCCCAAGAGATTCAAAATTATACTGTAATTGCTCGCGGCGTTTGCGTGATCATAGTCGGTGGCGACTCGCTGCTCGACTGCTGAACGGGACGTCGCTCTGCTTGGACTGCTGGAATTAAAAATATCATGTATATAAATACATTTTCCTTGTAAAAAAAAGAAGGAAAAAACTTACATTCGCTCCGCATACCCATGGCTAGGCACTTCTTCAGCCGGCAATACTGACATCGATTGCGGTGGAACTTGGTTACCGGACAGTCTTTGGAGCTTCGGCAAATGTAGCCAATCTGTATGAACTGTTCACGTTTTTTCAATGAATTTTGTTAAGAGAAATAAGAAAAATATTATCTTAAATTTTACGTGTAGTTACTACTTGTCATAGGTTGCTTCTTTTTCACTTCATAGTTTCATCGTTTTTTTCTAGGGAGTTTTAACATCGAACAACTAATCTTAAAAAAACTCAATAAAAAAACATTTTTTAAATTTCGAGTCAGAAACTTTAAGAGTTTTTAAATGGGGAAGTTTCCAACAGGCGCTTGTCTCACCTATTTTATGCTTCCTTGGAAGTCAAACCATTCAAAGTTTGACTATAGAAGTGCCTTTTAAAAACTTAGAATTTCGGATTCATTTTTAAAGTCCAAGCTCACCAAGTCATATACGCTGATTCCGTTTAGAAACTAGGTGTTCAGACGAATTGTGACGTACACAGAAAAAATAAATGGGAAAAATTTTGACTAGTTTTTTTGTTGTTGAAACATATGAATGCTCAAATTATAAAAAAAGTTGCAGATAATGGATCTTTTTTGAGTTCTTGCGGTGATTTCTAAGTTTGAAAGAAGTTTATAAGGAAGTAAATGACTACCTGCTTCCGGATCGAACGCTTGAAGAACCCCTTGCAGCCTTCACAAGAAACGGCGCCGTAGTGCCGACCCGATGCTTTGTCGCCACAGACAACACACAATTCGCCGCAATTTTCTCGGTTCAACTCGGCTGAATTCTTGTTTTATCTTGTTGAAAATTAACGCTCGTGATATGTTCCTGCTGTGTTGAAAGTAATTTCCGCTGCCTTTTTATTTTTATTGATAGATTGAAAAAGCCCTTGATGGCGGAAGAAGATTAATCTTCGACATACTCTTTGACATCGAGCTATCTCGGATCTTCAAAACCAACAAAATTTACCGGCAGTGAGAGTCCTCGGACTGGCGATTCGCTGTAGACCCGTCATCGCGTTGGCATTCGATATCTGTAATATTAGATGTGAATTATAGTGGAACTGAAATGGTTTTCTTTTTCGGAAAATGTGAAAAACGATTGTATTCGAGAACGCGCTGAGGGGAATTCATTGTGATGTTTTGTTGGAGAGCAACACATAGCAGAACTTTTCTTAAATTTTGTTTCATCAATCAAATCGATGTCATCTTTTGTATATAATGGATACTATTAAGACAAACAAAAAGGTTAACAAAAAAAAAGTGAGTTTAGGCAGCGGCGGCGGAGGTGAAGCCTCGAATGAAATGAGAAATGCCCCGTAGGGAAAAACAAAAAACAACTCGGATGTATATTTCAGAAATAATTAACCCTTCTGCATTTTTTCTCTCGCTTTTTTATTTGAAATTTCGGAGAACATTTTGATGAATTTGATACTAATTCTGTAGTTATTTTTTAACAACTTATTGATTTTGATTTCTTCTAATTTTTTTTACTGCTTAGCGGCGACGGCGGCCTAAATCGATGATAGACAAGATACTTTAATTATATCAATGGTAATCAGTGGACTGGCTCTAGTGACATATCCGTCTTTGAATGACGTCTGGGGATTATGGAGCCGTGGTTCACCACTACCAAAACTTCTAAATATTCTTGGTTACGTCTTGGCAGAGGTCGGACCCTCTTTAGACTGCGTCAAATAATAAAAAGATTGTGTAAGTTAAAATCAAATCCAACCCTTTGAAAGGTTTTTTAGATGTGCCAGGCATCAGGCTTAACAAATTAACATTATTTAAATGAGTTTAGAAGAGAAAACTTCAGGAGGTCGAATTATAACGGCGGCAGCGGTCGCAGAAAAAAAAGAGTCGGCTGGCCGGAGGGTCAATTTACATGACGACGTAGGCCCCGTCACCCCTTCCAACCAATCCTCAGCGTTTTATACGGACTGGGTGTCCTTTTATAGCCTCGATTTTTCAGTTTCACTAAATGTTTTTTTAAAGCGGTTCAAAATTTGAGCACCTTCAAAATCAGAAATCTAAAAAAATTTCGACGCTTTTTGGCGTTTGAATTTCCCTTTTTTTTCCTGGAAACAAAAATACTGGAGGCTTCTTTTATACCTTGTTTTGTTTATTTTTCGCTCTAATCATTATGGATTAGAGACTTCTAAAATTCAAGTTGTGATTTTTTTTTTCAAATTGTTCTTCTCCCAAAAATAGTTTTCCTATTTTTGATTCAATCTATTAAGAATCGGAAAATATATCAAATGCAAACAGAGTTATCAAGATGAATGAACTTCGATAGAAAATGTTTGCCAACCTTATAAGCCATTGAATAATACTTTGAAACATTAAAGGGGAATGTGAAGAGTATTATTATGAGATTTGCGGACAAGATGGCAGATGTTAGCACTATTTCATATTGGCTTTTCCCTTTGATGAAACATTAGTTAACCTGGTTTTGTTTTTATTGATTTTCCGTTTCTAAAATCGCAGGTTTTGAAGAAAAAAAGATCTAATCAAACTTTTTCTATTTCGTATGATTCTAAATTGGTCTTTTTTTCAGTGTTTGTCATGGAAAATCTAAGAAGTTAATTCTATTTAAAACAAAGTACACATTTTCCTTCTTTCGAAATCTATTTTAGCTTTCGAAAAAGGCAAAATCTACTGCGCACCAGGGCAGCACGTGGTGCCGAAAGATCGGAAAAATAACATCAAGGATGAAAAAGGTCACATATCCCCACTTTATGGGAGAGCAATCAGCTTGGGAAAAAATACAAAAAAAAACAGAATAAAAGTGAGTGGGAGTCACTTTTATCAGTTTTTTGTATTCGAAAGATGACGTGTGCAGCCGGTTCCCCAGATAAAGTTGAATGTATTGGCTGGGAATAAAAATAATTTTGGAAAAATGAAACGCGAAAAACTTGAAAGCATATTCTTTACTAGGTAATCTTTTGACGGAAACTTGAAACAAGGAAAAAAAGAAGATGGGTTTGAATCAAACAGAAACGGCCATGACCTCAACTAACCCTTACCAAAGGAAAAATAATACATAAGAGACACACCTTCTGGGTGGGCGGAGCCCTTTTTCCACTCAACTTGCGCTCCTCACTAAACCTTCTATCGCTGCCGAGGTGAGTTGAGGTCAGGGTCAAAGGCCACACACACACACGCACACACACCAGATACACACAGATGGCTGGCAATAAGGTCTTTTCTCTCGTCTCTCTCATTCGGGTGTCCTCTCCTGTATATATGTATACGCCAGTGGAATGAAGAACAGAACGGAATCGATGTGTCTGCCAGTCTTTTCGTATCTTTGTGTGTGAAATTCATATGCGTGTATATTAGATGAATCAAATTTTGACAGAGTTTGGTGGTGGGGACTTTTTTTTCGACTTGAAATTACTAAAAATGGCGCTTTGAACTCAAGAAGCTGATTTCGGCATGACCTAACTAACAGCTTAATGATTATTAATTTGAAGATTTTGAGGTGATTGGTTTTTTTTCTAATCCATTCAATCATAGCTATTGCGCTATAAACTTTGAAGAAACAATCGAAAAAGTAATTATCTGCGAGAGAAAAAAAGGAGCATTCCCAAAAACAGGAGGCTGCTTATCAGCTGCTTATCGATTCATGTCTTAGCTTCCCATATATATATATGTTGTTTTTCTTTGCCACAATAAACGAAAACTCGGACTTTGTGCAAAAGAAAAACACAAGACAAGATTTATCGGTCTCTTGAACGGATTAGCTTTTTATAATTCTTGGACAATATAAAACACCAATCTTTTCATAAATATGTGGGGTATTTCTTTGACCGCTTTCGGCGCTCTTTGAATAACATCTCCAAACATTTTTTATCAACTTTTTCCGCTCTCATGCATTAAAAAACGTTGGAAGCTGGTTTTCTATTAGAATCAAAAGGGAAGCATACAATATATAGTTTGAGAACCTGATGAAACTTTGCTGAGAAACGCTTCCAGGTCTTCTGATTTCAGAACAAGACGAAAGCAATGGCAACTTCTCTTGCATCCAAAGCCATTTCTTGCACCCAAATTTTGAGGCGCTATAATTCCGCTGAACGAAAAAAAGTTCTGGAACAAGAAGACGTGAAAGTGCTTCTCAGCAAAGTTACTCCGAGTTCGAGTTCAAACTGTGTCTTTCTACACATGTCAATACATTTTTTTTTGAAGGACATATAGTCAATACTTTCTAGGCCGTCTTAGGCGAAAAACTCGAGGTCAAACGTAATCGTCAAAAAATTTAGAAAAAATAAATGATCTTTGAAGAACTAACTAAAAAAAAAATGGAAAACAAAACAGTTGAAAGCTGCTTCTCCTAGACTCAAATGATGTCAAGTTATATAGTGATCCTCTCAAATTTTAGATCTACATTAATTTCACACCGACATTTCAAATTATTATTATCATTTTTGAAAAGTTGATTCGCGTTTGATTTGGAGTTTCCCGTCAAAAAGCCGCGTCGAGTACGCATAAAAAGCACCCTTGCCGATCTACCCACATCGTCTTTCAAATAGGAAAAACAATTTATTATTACTACTCTACCTAAAAGTACTAATTTTTCTTTTGAAAAAATTTCTGTGAAAGCTTATTAAGCCGAAGCTATTGAATATAACGAAATCTTCGAAAAAATTTAGATATCTCCTAAAATTGATTTGAATACTTTCTAATTAGAATTCTTGCAAAGCCTTTTTGAAAAATTTTTGTTAGATATGTTCTTTTTTAAAACGGTAGGAAAATGTTGAGAAAAAATTCACAAAAGTCAGAAATTTTTCATTAAGAAGTGACTGAAAAAAACAGAAAGATTTTTCAGATAATTTTGAAGAAGGCTACAATATACTTTCTGTGACTGTTCAGTAACATCCAAGGTGCTTTTCAATTATTTTATGTTTATGCCTTTGTTGATAGAAATTATGTTTGCTCTTAAAACTTCACTAAAGTTAAGTTGCAATTTATAGTTCTGTCTTAAGTTTCGTTGCTTTTTGTTTGATCTTTAAAAAATTCTGTTTCGAGCAGTACAGCAATTTTTAAAAAAGAAAAGAGTACAGCAATTTTTCAGTGCAAGCCTAATTACAAAGGCGAGAGAAGCCTTCAGGTAGTACTCGTTCGGTGTTCAAACGACGTGGGCGGCGCGACCTTTTACGTCGTTAGAGCGGGTCGTCCGTGGCAACGTCTTGAAACCAATGAGAAAAGTCTCCAACCAAACGTCGACTAATGTCAAAGGGCTCGGCCTTGTCAGCTTGATAAACTTGCCAGCACGCGCAAAAGCTCAGAAAGTCTTCGAAGTTTTTAAATTGTAGTGAGTGATAATTTTCTTCGTTCTTTCAAGATTAGTCAGCCGATGAAAAAGTTTGAGGAGTCGTTTGGCCTAAGGCCTTACATGGGAAGTCATTCTACTTTGCGGTCGGGAATTCTTTGGAAATTGGTCAAAACACTTCTTGATGTACCAGAAGAAGACCCTGGAAGACTTAACCTGCACAACTACTCAGTTTTTAGAAAAGGACACCTTAAAGTCGAAGAAAACACTAAAAGACGTTAAAATAGGCCATTTTGAGAACTTGAGCGCTCATTTCTCGAAAACTAGGAAGTTGCGCAGGTTGAGGCTCACAGATTTACCTTCTGATACATCAAGGAGTGTTCTGGTCAAATTTCAGGAAGTTCCCAACCGCAAGGTAAAATGACCTCCCTTGTTAGGAGAGAATAAAAGGAAATTTAATAGGAACAAAAGTTGAAGAGCCCCACGTTGGACAGTTGTTGTTATAATGGAAAAAGGTAGATAATAGCAAAGATTCGATGATTAATAATAGATTCTGTGATTTTCAAGAAAACAGGTGAAGGAAGAAAAAGACACAAAAAATCTCCAGTAGTATCCAGAACTTTGAATTATAATTTTTATGACTATCAACACTAAAAAGCGCTGCCTGGGGATGAAAATTAAAGACAGGAATTCAAGAAAAAAGGAAAGGAGATAAAGTTTCCACAGATCAGCTGTTAGATTTATTTGATTGTCTTGATGTTTTATTTTTTTTTTGTATTTGTCGTGCTGATTGCGGAATGGCGAATAAACACTTGAAATGAATGAAAGAAGAAAAGGATAGAGGGGAAAGATGGTAGACGTCTGGCGGCTGGCGGCATGCCAAGGTTGTTCCAGCATAGGCTCTTTTTGAAAGGTCGAGCGGACCCAGCATGGAAAGGCTAAAGGTAAGGAGAAAAAAGAATAGGATCGCCAAATCGAACCGGTTTAGTTGACGGGCGATAAAGTAAAAGGAAGGCTGGTTGGGGTGGCGCTTGTCTTTCTTTGAGGAAAAATGTTCACGCTGGGTGCAAAGGTGACCTTCGGCACACGACCTCGAAATCAAGATAACAACACCTTTTTTGGCGCCAACCGATTGACCCCACTCGACTCTTTTCCTTCTTTGAATATTCGAGATTCAATCTGAGTGTTTGTGAACATATCTACGACGTAAAACAAAGTATGCAAGAGAGCTTTCATTTTTTTTTTCAAAATTAAGCGAGTTTCCTTGAGCAAAAAATATTGGCCTCGAAGGATTGAGGAGTTTAGAAAAGTTAGAGATGATATACATTCATATTTCAAATACGTTTCGCACATTCATTTCTATTTTCTCAGACCCTTTTCATCACTGTGCGATCAGTGAGTGTTTCCTGTTGAATTTTTGAATGTTTATTGAACCTTTCCGATAAAAATTCCGATCAGGCTATACATGGAAACATTCAAAAAAAAAAGCCCTCAATAAAAGACATGAAAAAGTTCCCTTCTCCTGTTTCGAAAGTTCTTTAATGCATGTGTTATCATTAGGTTCTTTTCTCTCTTTTCATATCATTTCCGAAAATAGGTACGACTAAAAAGAAAATTCGATGAGCAACAAGAGAGTGCAGAGAGATTCATGAAAAATCGCTCGAATTTCGCCGTCTCGGGGATAATGAGGCCGACTTTCCGACCAAAAAGCAAGTAATTCGCGTGCCCTGTTTGATCTTTTAAAAATTTCGGAGATTCCAAAACAATATCTTAGAGCAAATTGCTCCATCAAGCTCATCGATTTTCACATTTATCAACCACAACAACTTTTAAAGTATGTTTCATCGGTTCATTGATGAAAATATACCTGAGCTGATCTCAAGGCGTTCAGGTGCTGCAAAATGTTCGGCATAAGCTGAGGAGTGACGACGCCACGTGGCGGACCCATCATAGGTGTTCTAGCTGCGGCTGCCTGTAAAATATGATTCTTTAACATAAATTGAGAGCAGAAGTTGAAAGATCAAATTTTTCGGAATTTCATCAAAGTCAAAGCTTTTTCAAGTTTAACTTTTAATGAAACAATGTTATAAAAACCTCTAATCGAAGTAAAATAAGTGAAGAACGCGCTTTTGATTCACAGAATCTTAATCTCTGGTTTAAAAAAAGTAAATCTTCAGTGAAGATTATAACATCATCTTTGAATCAAAAGGAGAGAAACAAAGGAAATGAAGTTAGCTGGAATTCCACCTCCAAAGAATTATGATCAGAAGAAGGGCCTCCATACGCCATAGAGCAAAAATTTTTTTCCTTGGCTTTTTTTTGAAGTCTAGGAAGAAAAATAAGAAACGGTTGGCGAGAGACAGAAGATCTTCATACGTTTGTGACGTCCTCAGTGGATGTTTTGAGTATTTTCGGCTCGGATGAGCTCTAGCTTTTTACATTAGTTTCGATGGCTCACAAAAAATTCCACTTTTTCGCAGGAAAAAAAGGTTGAGAATGCTGTTCATTACTATGTTAGTACGATTCTTGAAAAGATACATGGAAATTTTTATACAGCTTGAGATATTTCTCTGTAACAACTATAGTCTTTTTTGTATTCATAAAGACAGTTATTTCAGTCATGGGTCGTTGGTTCAAGGCTTTGGTAGCTAAGAATTCATAAAACAGAAACTTTACAAAACAAAACTTGGTTTTCAAGTTTGCAAAACTTTTTGTGACTTGATAGAGTTCTGAAACAAAAATATCATAGAACGTCCAAAAAATTGCAAGAAATGACATTTCCGTCGGGCCCGAATGACCCCCGGAACAAAGAAAACTTCGAGGTTAACAACCTTTCTCAATTCAAGAGTTTACTAGAAATTTCTCCCACTTTTTTCTTCTTACAATCTGGATTTCCTCGCGTCTTCGGGGAAGTCGATGGCCTTGTAGAATAATAATGAGAAGCTTTATTCTAATTGTTTTGTAGGATAAAAATTGTAATTTGTCAAAACAATTTTTTACTTAGGGGAATATTTAAAGATTTGTAATTGTAACTGAATTGAATTAAATTAAGTCTCGGCAGAAGATTTCATGATTAGAAAGCTAGAAAAATGCTTTTTTTTATCTACAAGAGCAATACAAAGCTCCAAACTAATTATTCTTCCATTGATTCGGTTAAATTTTAGACGAAACTCAAAAACTTGTAGGTCCTCAAGGTCAAATGCTGTAAACATTTTTGAGGCTCGATATTATTTGTGAAATACTCAGAAAATTTTCCTTATTACATTGCATGGCCAGATTCTCATTACTCCAGGTAGCATCAGGAAATCAAATGAAGCCTCAAAAAACCTCTTTTGCAAGCTTACCTACTTTAAAACTAACAAAGAAAGATTGAACTCCTTTCTGAAAAATTTTTTGAGCACTCTTAGAACAATCTATGAATCCTAAATAGCAGCGGTGTTGAAGATTCTTTGAGAAAATTTGAAGAAAGAAGACTCTTTATTGGAACCTCCTCATTTCTCAGAAGATATTTATGATAATGTATTTTTTTTAAATTTCGAAACCTGCATCATGGCGATAAGGTGTTGATTGTTGAAGACGCCCATCTGTGCAGCCATGATGGCGGGATTGAAGCCGCTAAGATTTGGTGTGCCCGGCGCCGACGACGGGTGTTGCTGCTGCGGTTGACCGGCGGCGAGCAGCGCCGCAGTCTGCTGCTGGAGCGCCGCCGCCGCCGTCGCCAGCACGTCCGACGTCGGTGCCGACCTCGAAAAATCCAACGCCGCTGGTTGTTCGGCTACTGACGAGCACGATTCGCCCAAAGTCTGTAAGATTTTCAAAATGTAGGAGACGTTGAAGAAACTTTGTTAACAAGACTTCAACTAGATAGCGGTGTGTCGTGAACATATATGGGTAGATTTGTATCGTTTTAGACTTGAAGTTTTGAGAAGTTATGGAGACCATGCTCGGAAAAGTGAGTTGCAAAACACGTCTCTTTTTATGAGACACCGCATCATGATTTGAGTTTAAAGGCATAGGGGCAGTAAAAAACGGTGTTTCAGTTCAAAGCAGTATTTTGTAGAGCTTTTCATTGCGAATCGAACGGTAAACTTGAAAACGTACAGAAGTTCCTAGTTTTGAAGAAAAAATAATTCAAAGTCGGAGAAAGGAAAGCTTGAGTTCCCGCGAAAAGGGCGCTTTGCAGTAAAGTTGCTCTATGGACAACAGGCTTCGCCATTTTTCGGAATTTCGCTTTTTTCTTTGTCGCTTTCAATTTTTAATTTTTTCTGTTGTCACCAAAGTTCTTTTTGTCACAAAATCTTTATATTCATGTTAAATTTGCAAACTTTGATCGCAAAAATGCTTCTCTGGTGAAAAATGATGATTTTACACAGGTTTCGATGGGGATAGCGATATTTTGTGTTTTCTTTATTATCAATGTGTGTTTTCTGTTTTCTTAATCGACTTTTCAGAGAAGAAACCCTTAATTTGAAGCAGATATCCGGTTATTTCTCACAAAATGCGAGTCTATTGGCACGTCCGCAACATCGCGTGCACAGCTACTGTAAACAGTTGTCTGCATACCGATCCAAAGCTTTTTTCAAAATTAAAGGCGGGAAAGGAAAATCGCGTTTTTCTTCTAAAGTTGTCACATCTGTAATTTTTTTGAGTACACCACTCGATTCGCAATGAAAAACTATATAAGATACTGCTTTCACCTGAAACCCCATTTTTTACTGCCCCTATGCCTTTAAGTTCATTGAACTGTTTTTATTCAAGTCATGGTCTTTCTGCTAGTTATTTTCTGTAAATAACAAAGCTGATTTTGCAAAAAAAAATTTAAAAAAAAAAAAGGAAAATTTTCGACGAAAAATGACTGAACAAGAGAAATTTACTGAACACGTAAGAAGACGGTAGATTTTAAAAGGTCTCGCGGGAGCCAACTGACAGATAATTTCGATATCGCATTACGCACATTGGTGGCAGTAATTGCTTTGCTTTTGGTCATTGAAGTGATAAATATAGCTAGCTTTAATAATATGGAAAAAAAGAGACGGTAGGTGCGTGAGGGTGTGTCGTCACACGGCGAGATCATCAAACTGGATTTTTATTTTGGAAGTTCTAGAAAATTTTGGGTTATTTAAGTTCAGATAGACAGAGGTTTCTGGGAATTTTTCATTTTGAAAAACTTTTTTTCTATTAAAATGAAACTTATGTTCTCTGGACTGATAACCAAGATAAAGAAGAACAAGAAGAGGTAGAGAATAAATTTTTTTCCTGAGGAGTTAAGTAACTAAGCAACGCTTGTGGTAGTCCGGCAAAAAAATTTGCATGATGAATTTTCAATAGTTTTTTTTTCTCAAAATTACTGTTTCTTTATAAGGCTGCACGCTTTCAAAAAAAAACTAACAACAGTTCTCTGCGTTCAAAAGAAATGATTCATTTTGAACTCAAATAAGGCTTCAGATTGAACCAAGAGAATGAAAAGCTGGATAAGAAAAGAAACCAGAGGAATCTCTTTCGAAACTTTCAAGGGCAGCCATGAGGGCACCGAAGAAACAAGCTCAAGCGTAATAGCTGAAAGCGTCCAGAGAGGCGGCGACGGATGACCGCACGACCGGTTCCACAGCACGTCGCTGTCGCCGCAGGCATTATTTACAGGAGGACAACCGTAGTAGTGGTAGCATGACCAAAAGTGGACATATATGCATGGGATCACGGCCGAGAGGGCTTAGCCTTCCACCTCCCTCTCTTCTACGTACAAATAACTGGACCACAACAACCGGTTTCTTCTTTTCTTTTTCTTTTTTTTTGTTGCGCTGTTTCGGCATAACTAACACCGTGTATGGCAACGTACTGGGGTCAGCTAGGCCGGCTCAACTAGTTTTTCCGTTTAAATTTATTTTGGATATCTGTTGCGAGTTTTTCATTCGGCTTATTGTAGAGTAGTTCTATCTTAATTTTGAGATTATTTAAAAACAGATACGGCAATGTATTACCGCGCGAGTTACCGTTTTTGGTCCGCAATTTTCTACAAAAATGCTCTCGCTGCATTTAACTCTATACGCACAATTCTCAATTTCAAATATCCCAGAAGGATAGGAACTATCTTTGATTCAGTGTTGTTTTTAATCGCCTGATCTCTGTAACCATTAAACCAAGTCCTTTTTAAAACTGAGTGGCACGTTTTGTGCTAGCGTTGTTATTAAAAATACTACAAGAGTGTTAGTCATAGCGGCGAGCTGTAGCGCAACAGGTTATTAATTTTTGTCTGTCTACGGTTCAAAGGGTCAAGAGTACGATCCTCACCGCGACTCAACCAGAAACCAGCTCAAGGAGTTTTGGAAGTGGGAAACCACGGCTCCACAATCCTAAACTGTCAACGACCAGGGCGGATATTTCAGTAGAGATAGTTCACTGATTATCAATGATATCAGGATAGGATGGCGTACAACCACACAAAAAAAATAAGAAAAAGACAAGCGTAACATTCATAAGAATCGCTGAATTTTTTTTAAATTAAAAAGTCTAGAGAAAATTCGCTTCACCAAGAACTTGTTATCGCGGCTTCAGTCTTGTGCGAGGGCCGGTCCGTCAGCCTCTTGGCCCCGGCCATTTTCTAATCCCGACCCGGCCTTAGTAGGGAGGAGGTCTTTAAAAAAAATGGCAGTCCCGGCTCAAAAGCGCAATTTTTTCCTAGTCGAATATCAAGTTTTGTACGACAAAAGTCACGTTTTTGCTTATTTTTTCACTAGGAGTTCCACAAAAACTATGATGTTTCAAGTGAAAAATTTTTTAATGAAATTTCAATTTTTCTCCGAAGCCCATCCCGTCCCAAGACCGCGCAGACTTTTTCTCAAAAATGAGGCCTTGAGCCCGGTCTGACGCACAAGCCTGCGCGGCTCATACTGGCCTTTTTTTCAGCGTTTTTGCCATCATCTGATAACGGGGTCAATAAACTGTTTTTTTAACAGCTTTTTTCAAATCATCAATTTTTTCAAATATGAACACTACAGTGTTAGAAATTAGTAGTGATTGTAGTGCTCTTCTTGCGGTCAGTTTCTCTGTTTCCATAGACTTGCTTCTGCTTAAATTTGATTTTTTAGAAAAAAAAGCCATTTTCAAAAGCTGTTACAGCAATCTTTTTGATTGAATGTACTTTCTTAGTTTTTGACGGGATCATACAATTTTCGTCGTCATGTCTTAGAAGTGTCCAGAGTGTTTATTGTAGTCATTTTAATCGTACTGTTTTTAACAAAAATCTAGCTGTCATTAGTGTTGGCCTACGACCACTGTGTTACTACAGAGGTGGAGAAATGGCGCCCCTAAGCGTTTTCAAACGTTTACATTTCTAAACCGACGTAGGCCGCCATGGCCATTTCTTAATAAGTCGCTGCCTAGGGCGCCCGGGGCCAAAACCGAGATGGCAAAAAAACGCCATTGGAAGGAAAAGAACGCGCAAAAATTGGAATCATCGAAAATCTTGTAAAATCGTTGTTTTCGAAGCTTTAGAACAAGGTTTTTTGAATTTCCAATTTGGTGGCGACGTAAATTTATTCTCTCACTAGTCAGCGGGTTCGTAACCATAAATCTGGAACATTTCGCCTAAAGAAAAGAACAAAAATAACCGTACTCCACATAAAAAAATTCAACTGGACATCATATCCACTGAAAAATTAAAAAAAATATTGAAAAAATTGCGAAATCCACGATTTAATGAAAAAAGAACAAAAATGACCATTTTCGCCCTACTTTTGCAACGTGGTATTATACGCCATCGACACATAATGACGCGGCTCATTTCTTCTCAGAGGCCTGATGGCTGAGGCGGGCATGTTGCGCCCTGGAGGGCCCCTCATTTCTTCCACCTCTGTGTTACTAAGAATCAATCACTCTTACGGTGGAATCACCTACTACACGACGAAATTAGAAGTAATCAGATGAAATTGTCAAAAATAAAGTTAATCCGAACGTTAATCCGAGAGATGTTTGCGCTTTTCTATGATTATTTCGAGGATAAACGAAAAGGTGGTGGAAGAAAAGCGAAGGTCGAAGCCATTTCGGTGGGCATCGGGATTAATTCGATGCTATAATGAACATAAATCGAGCAAAGGCGACAAATGAGGAAGCTAGGTGTACCCTCTTCACCCGTCCGAATAGAAGAAGAACACAGAAATGGAGTGTGCGTGAAGCTGAACCGAAAAAGGGAGGTTGGTGACGTCAAGATGGCAATGACCACGCCTTCTTTTTGAGCCTTCTGATCGGCTCGTTGACAAGCTGGCGAGTCGCAATTGCTTTGACAATTGCGTCAGCAAATGGACATTTCTGATTATTTTTGGCAGAAGCTTTGTTAGAGGTGGAACTTCTGGAAGAACTTTGAAAATATTGGTGTCATGATAACCAACGATAGAGCCTCTTTTGAATTCAGAAGTAAATTTTTGGTGGTATGAAAAAAACACCAGCGAAAATTCAAACGGCAATTTTTCCGATTTTTTCATATCGCTAGGGAACTTTCCGACGGCCACCTTTCCGCCGATTCTTTTTCCGACTTTTTTTTCTCGATAAAATCTTCGTTTTAAATCTTGCTATATAAAGTAGGTAGTTGATTCATGAATAAAAACACAAAGAAATAGGAAAAAAATGTTTATAGATGTTTTATAAACCGAAAAACATAAGGGAAAAAAGTCGGAAAGTTCCCTAGAAATATGAAAAAATCGGAAAAGTCGCCGTTTGAATTTTCGCTGGTTTTTTTTCATACCACCAAATTTTTTTTCTAATTTTGTTCTTCGGAGCGCGGTTAAAATTATTTACATGAAATGGAATTTTTGAAATTTGGATGACGTCTTTCCAAAGTTGGGATAGGCTTAGAAGTTTCTCATATTCATAGGGAGCTTCCAAAACTAGACATGTACCAATTACGTCACAAAGTGAGATTATATTTACAACAATATGGTCGAGTTAGCAATTTTGAGGATGTGTCATTTGCAAGCTCGACTGAGTTATTTCAACCGTAAATCAACCGAAAATGTCAAATGATAAGAAAGAATGTGAAAAGTCTCCGGAAAAACTTTCTTGATCAGGTCTGGCTTTGTTTGTGCAACACAATTTTGAACTTGGTTCTTTCTCCGAAAATTTCTGCGCACAAATGATCTTCTGTATTCGCTTTCCTTTTTCGTTTGGCTCTCAAGATTTCCTTCAGTTTCGAGCTAATGTAGCTCCGCTCAAGCCTACTTCGAGCGGAAGAAATACTGTTTTCCATTCTGAAGAGATCAGTTTGCTCAAATGGCTTCATACTTCTTAACTTGATAATGATGTATCCACTCAAAGGTGAATTTGATCTCCTATTCAGAAAACGGAGTAGAGGTGAGTTCGAACGTTCTGTATTTCAACTTCATGCTCTTGCGACTTCACTGCTGGCGCTTTTCCGTTGTACACACTAATCTAAGAAGAAGGAGATTAACAGCGGGTGGAGGCGGCTTTCCAAAGCCCCATATCCATATCCAATCTCATCTATCTATCTAGAAAAGGTGTCGGGGTTGTTGAGGGTGGCGGATTAGTCAGTTTTCTATACTCGGAATCGGCGTGGACATTTCAACTTTGCAAGCAAATTTTTCGCGTAGAATTCAAAAGTCGGAAACAAAGAAAAGCTTCGAAGTAATATTCAACTTTATGTTGTTTCAGAGGAGGCTGATTTCATTTTAAACCAATGCTAACCTCACTCATAAATTACTGATAAAAATTGTTTCAGAAGAGCAAGGAAATGAAAACATTCGTTTGAAAAAAAACTCAAAAAAATTGGTTGAAGATTACTTTTTAGTGTTAAATTTTTTTGTTTTTATGCGCAAAAAAATTAGCACTTTATCGCAATCATAATTTGAGGAAAAATTTTAACCTCGGGCTCAAGAACATCTAATAATAGCCATCATTTTCAACTACTTGTTCATTGATTTTTCGCGTCAATTAAAACTTCGGTTTCTACTAAAAAAAAATTGAGATAGACTATGATTAGAACTATTAAAAAAAGAATATTCAATACACATCCTACCTTTATAATATAGTAGAGTGAGCCAGACATAATGATGAGATTTAGAATTTAAAACGAATCAAAAACAAAAGCAAGTTATTACCAGGTCTCTGGAGGAAGTGGTCCTTAGAGTATTGAGGGTGACACGAACGCCTTTTCCTCATGAGGGTGGTACTGGACGATTTTCGTACTTTTTTTGCAATTTCATAGGTGCAATCAACTGGCATGAAGCAAGCTTGAACTAGTGTTTTTTCACCCTTTTTCCCTTATGAGAACGTACTAGGCAAGTTCTGCACTTTTTTGCTTACAGATGAAAGATTCAATCATATTTTTGCAGTTATTATGTTTTCGAAAAAAATAAATTCAGTTAAACCCTCTTTAAAGGAGAGCTTTGAAAATAGTGGAATAAAAGTCGATGTTAATATGAAAAAGTTGGAACTATTGGCTTTGCTTTAGGATAAAAAAAATCCTCGAGAGTCCTGTAAAGATGGTAAAAATTCATTGAAAAATTGACTTTGAACTTTTTAAAATTTTGTTTTAATAAACTCCTCAGCGTTTGAAGGATTCTGGCAACACAACAAAGATAAAAATTACAAGTGATCATGAAATAAAATTAAGTACTCATTCAAAGGGCGAGCGAAGAAAATTTCATGAAGGATTCAAGTCAGAGTCAGGCAAAAAATTTAATTGCCGTGTAGAAAAATGAACTAATGTGAACTAACCATGTGAGGACGGGCCAAGGAGTGTTGTATACCTCCCTGTCTTCTCGCCTTGTACTCAGCCGAACGCCGTGGCTGCACGTGTTCCTGAAATATTATACTTGAGAGAAAAGAATTGAATAAGGAATTTACATGTCGATTCGTCGCGGAAAATTAGAAGAAAAAAACTATTTCGTTTGTCTTAAATTTAAAACCCTAAGAGAAGCCTCGATAAAAAACTGTTTTCAATTTCCACAAACCTGTATGACATACAAGAAATTTTTGAGCTTGTGTGAAAGAAAAAACTTGGTCTAAAAAGTTCGGCAGAAATAATTTTTTGAGTGGCTCAGACTCATTTAGGCGGCTCGATTTTATCAGCTTATTCGGAAATTTAAAAAAAATTACTAGTTCGTTGGAACTGATGCCAAATATCGCAACATTTTGAGATTTTAGGGCCTCGTCGTCACATCTGATAAGAAACTTTGGCTGTTTCCATTCTTTTATGGAAGCGTCAAGGGGCAAAGCTGGTTAAAAAAAATTGATAAGAGGTAAGAGAAGGCAACTTTCGAGTGGGAAAACGGCGTGGAAAATAGAAATCGCTTTGCAATCATGGCAAAATGTTAATGAGCAAGCTAGAGGTAAAACGAGGTGATCTGTGACTAATTGGTGTGTAGGTAATCTCAAAATTAGTAGTGGAGTCGTGAGCTTCAAGTTCATACTCAGTGATCTGGAACATCATGTAAGGAACTCAACATTTATCAGTTTGTATGTATAAAAGTAAATGGAGAGAACAATAAATAGAGAAAACAATTATCAATTTTGAACATATTATGAGAATTTACAAGAGAGAAAAGACAATAACACTGGAAACTTACTAAAAATTAAAATTAGAAACCTTTTGTTGAGCTATATCTAATTCGGGCTATATAAAAAAGTGTTTTGAAAGAACATTTGGCTACTTGAGGTAAATAACATGTTTTAACTCAATTTTTCTTCATAAAAGAGCATTCAATCGCTGCGCCCGCTAGCTCTGGACCTGGCGCCGTACTGCTCCTACATGGAGAAGCAGCTGATCGGCGGGAAGCTCAAAACTCGTTCACGACTATACACTATATGTAATATCCTACACATCGTTCTTGATCACCAAATGTTTCACGAGCTTACAAACAACTATTCAGTTTTTTCTTAATACAGCAAATACAAGTCTAGAGGAAGATATAAAAAAAGAAACAAAGAAAGCTGATTGATACGCAAATCGATGCCCTATAGAATTTTGTAAGTTTCATAAGTTTAACAAAAAGCAGAAAAGAAGCGGATGCTCAACAAGTTAACTTTGAACGCCTCATTAACAGTGAAGGAGTAAAAGAAAACTCGAGCAACGTGTTTGAGAGCCGGAAAAAAAGTCTGGCGTCAGATAAGTTCTATTTTTTTATCTCGTGTGGAACTTTTTTTAATTTTAGTTTTTTTTAACTTTTTTTAAATTTTTACTTTTTAACTTTATCCAAAAAAAGCAATTTTTCATTCATAAACTCGTTCCCTTAGACCTTATTCTTGTGCCAATAGAATTACCGTAAACCTCCTTTAATTATTAAGGCAAAAGCTCTTAATCAATCAACCAATCATAACCGAACAGCTTTCAATAACGCTTATCAACTCCATTTTCGAACTTTTTCCCTATCGCAGAAATTATCAGAAAATAATGACGTCATTCTGTCGCAAAGTCAGGTCACAGAATCCAAAGGCAAGAAAAAAAAAATGAAACGATGTGAAGAAATTTGGCGAGATCCTGAATCCTGTTCATTTGCAATCGGCCCCAAGAGAAGAGGTCTCATAAAATGTATAGTCCTAGAAAGGGTGTGAGTCAGGTCCGTTCCGAACTGACCATTGTCAAATAGCTGGAGTCAATTACTATGAACCTGTCAAGTTCCAATAGATATCACGAAGGTCGCTATCGAACTATCTTAAATTTTTTCCAAGAACCTGAGGTTGGAAAAGCATGAGGTTCATAACAATAGGACTATCAAATTGCCGAAATGACCCACTCATTAGAAGTGTATCATCGTTAGGTTCATTTAAATATCAGTTTTGTTTTACTTTCGAAATTAACGTAATTTATTTGTTCCCTAATCAAAAATGAAGATGTTGCATCTCTTTAAACCAAAGTGTCTCACAGAATCACTGGCTTGCCTTTGACGAACGGCATTTGAACTGATACAGTTTATTGAACTTCTTAGAGCTTCTGAACCGCCATTTTCAATACTATTGACTATTGCCGTCAATCGAAGAGCCAACAATTCTCCACCCTAGGTGATAGGGCCTGGCGTTAGTGATAAAATGAGGCCCTTGACTTGGTTTCTACATGCTTCAAGCCGTATATTACGTCGTTTGAACAAACACTGCTCTCACTTGGAGGCTCAGTCATCAATATGAATCATGGAAAGCCCTTATTAAAAGGATCCTAAAGGAACTATGTAGTTGTTGAGGAAAAAAAAGCTTTTTGAGTAGAAAAGAGTACATCATTATGATTTTACAAATCCATAAAGTCTATTTTTTCATTTAATGAAAGGGTTTGAACCTGTTTGATTACGCCGTGATACACTGAGATTTCTAAGCACTTGCAAACTTGCCAAATCGAAATTTTCAAGAAGTTCAATTCAATGGAAAGAAAAAAAAAGTACATGCTCTTCCTTTTTCTAGTGACTTCCGCTCGCCGACTCGTTGATTCTTTTTCCTGACTTCAAGTTTACCATTTTTCAATAATTTTCTCGAAATGGATCACCACAACACCCTGTTTTGCCAATCCGAACGTGTTCCCTCTCACCCATCATCCGCAAAGTACAAGCGAGAAAGAACAAGAGGAAAAAGGAACACTGTGTGTGGCGTCCAAAACGCATTGAGGTCAGCCCACAGTGGTTGGTGGAGGCAGACGAGTTTCAAGCACGCTTAAAAGCTTTTTGTCCCTTTGGAAAGATCGGCGATCGGCCGCCCTCTTGCCGACGGTCGTTCCGGTTTCTGAGGTACGCGCCATCGACATGGACGGCGGCAGCGGCGATTTTCTCGCGCCCTCAGCGGTTTTGAACGGCTTTGACCACATCGAGGATAGGTTGTAAATGCGAATTTAAGCGTTCTTGGGGTTCGGAAGAACTATGAGATGTTAGTTCAGCGTACTCAGGAAAGATTTTAAGGAAATACACCGGAATTAGCTCACAAAAGTTGACAACCTTTTTCAGCTAAGGTCTATAAGTTTTGTGAAAAAGGTGATAATTTTTTTCTATTTTTTCTTTGCAAAACTCAAAATTTTTTGACGTTCTCGATACTGTTTGAAATTCAGTTAGTGGGAAGTATTAAGATCGATTGAGAATATTCGGATGTACATGGAATCGGTAACCCAGACTATTTCATCATTTTCAAGATATTGTTTTTGCTATTGGTCTAATTTTTTCTTCTCAAAGTTCTGACTTCGAAAAAAAAGAAAGGAATGTGAGGAGATCTTTAAGCAAATAGATACTAAGCGACGTTGGTTTTGAAAACCGCTTCAACTGGGCGATTATTAAAGAGCTACCGTAATACTATCTGATCTTTTGTGCAGAATAGTTCACCGGGGCTATTATCCGGGCTTCAGCTAGGATTCAGAAGTAATCGCTGGTTGACGTATGTGAAGATTTAGGCAAGTTCAAAATATAGCATTTGGGAGGATGGTTTGGTGCGGGAAAATGGAAGGTTGAGAGGTAGTTAGGAATTCGATAGAAGGTTTTGTTCAGACGATCCTTTAGTAAAATAATCGATTATAACTTTGAAGGCTCTTTTAATTTTTTTTTTGAAAATAGAAAGGTTCACTCAAAACTAATTTGATTATAGACACCATTCATTCGAATATTTCTACATATTATCTCAAAGCTCTTGCAAGGTACTCAAGGTTTTTAAAAAGTTGTTTTTTTTCTGTTTTTCATTCAAAAATCAACGAAAAAAAAACCATCAAACATCCAAACACGCGACATCACTCTAAATAATGTATAAAATTGGTTGGAAAACTAATCAGGAGAAGAGAAAGAGATAAAAGGATAATTCTGTGGGTGAGAGCTCGTCTTAGTGGCATTTCGGGACTGAATATCCTATCAGCTCTGGTTTCTTCTCTTCCGGCTCAACTCCAGCCCCCACTTTTTGAATTCAACATTTTCAAAGCTGATTGAAAAATTTTCAAATTTGATTATGGAACTTTATGACCAATTTTTCTCTCGCAGAAACAGAAAATCTTAATTTTTTTAACCTTGCCGTAATCTGGGTTTTTTTACTTTTTATTTAAATAGAATTTTTTTAGTCTTTCTAGTCAGTCTGTAAATATGTTTCAAAAAAACGCCCAGATTATAAGTTTGAGGGAAAAAGATGACAATGAAAAAAATGATTTAGAAAAATTTCTACTAATCAAAAAAACTGTATCTTAAAAATAAGAATTTTTGCTCGAAATTTAAAGTTTCCGCTAGAACCAAACTAAAAAAATTTTTTTCGAGAATTGGTTATGTCTGAAAAAAATATCTCGGAAAAATCTTCAAATTTTGATTTTCCGAAAGTCCGAGTTTTTTTTTTGATTTAAAGGCCTGACATGGGAGAGAGGGAAAAAACTTTATCATAAATCCAAGAAAAACAGAAATTATTGAATTGCGCAGGTTACAAAACGAGATCATTCAATTTTACTTCTAGAAAGTAATTTTTGAAAATGCAATTGACTTCCCTTTTGCTTGGAACGTCTCGTTAAATATTTTTAAAAGAAAAAGGCAAGGAAGGTCAGTTTTTTTACAGAAAAAAATTGTTCTTGTATTGATTAGTTTAAAATTGGTTTCCATCAGCACCGGAACCAAGCAGTTTCGAAGAGAAAAACTTTCGTTATCAATTTTTTCTTCTTTTTTATCTGTTGGTTTCGGTCGACCTTTCAAGCTTCAAATCAACATATGTAACAGAGAAGTGTCAGAGTTGAAAATCGCAGATCTGGTCTAAATTTTGATAGGTAGGTGACCTCACTATAAAAAAAATAAGTATCTGTTTAGCGCCATAGGCTACCGAGAAAAAGTAAGTAGAAAGTAGGCTGGAGACTCTTGGTAACCGTTTTTTCTTCAGATCATATTTTTCGATAAAAAAGTTATTTTAGTTCTCTCTGAATTTGAACATTCAGGACAATCGTTTTCAAGTTCATATATTCGAAAAAGGTTTCCAAAAATCTCCGGCACCTTCACTCTATTTACCTCAGTACCCTGTGGCTTTAAGAAAATAGTTATTTTTGCTTTCACCTAGGACTATTTAGCGCGAAAGTTCGGACCGGATCTGTGATGAACACCTCAGAAACTCTCAATGCTAACTGAAAAATCTATTTGAAATAGTTTCCATGTCGTCAGAAAGGTCAAAAAATTAGTGCAAAATAGAAATTCAGAAAAAAAATACTGATGTACACGGCACAAAAATATATAGGAAGAAGGCGTGGCCGACAAGAGAGAAAAAACCAAGGTGGAAATGGAAATGGTCAGCAAAGGTAGCGGAGCGATCGAGCAAACAAAACACGTGCAAAAATAGCCGCAGGCGAATGGCTGGACAGTGTGGCTCCGCCTACATTTTTGTGGTTTTCCTTTTTATAAAACGCCTCTAACTGATATGAATGGCAAGTAGCGGCGTTTTAAATTTAGAAGAAGAAAGCGTTAAAGTGTTACGGTGGCGGAAAAGTTTAGCCAGGGAGCGAGATTCTGCCAATAGGGAAAGGGCGTGACAAGGAGGCGGAGCTTGACATGTACGGCATATGCTTCAAGGTATCTTTTTTAGAGCTCTAAATTGGGCAGTTTTTTTTCGAGATAGGTTATTTCTTATATAACTGAGAACATTATTTAATATTTTCGGAAAGAACATTCGAAATTAATGATCGCCCTTCCTGAAAACTTTTTGTTCTCTGCAGTAAAAAAATTTGATGTGTAAAAGTAATTTTTCGAGATCTAGAAAAAAAAACAGACGCTGTTCTCGAGCTTGTCATACTTTCAAAGAAAAAAATAACTTAAATTAGAAAAATAGCTTCATAATAGGGATAGTAAAAAAAGAGAACGCAAAGCCACAATTACACGCTGGTCACATTTTGTATTTTTGTCATCATTTATCAATCATAACAGTTTTCTTGCACTGATACCGGAAAAACCTCAAGGAAAAATAAAATTGAAAAATCCTTTTAAGGCTATAGCTTATAGGCTACATAGCCACATGGAATAAATCGAATTCCAATCGTTTTCAGAAGCCGGTTTGCAGTACCCAAAAGCCTGCGAAAAAAAAGGTAGTAAGGTGTTTTTAACAACAAAATCTTTTGACTCGAGCTTTCAAAATCAAAAAGTATTTGCTTCTAAGGTAGAAGCTCCCTAGTACACCGGTGCACGAATTCAGAAGGATGTAAAAAATGAAGATGTAAGAAGGTCATATTTGACTGAAGCCATTTATGTTTTCAAAAAGAACCAATGAGAACAAAAATGAAAATAAAATAAAACGTATTTTAATTAAAAACAGTGAATAAAGCTTCTGTCATGGTTGATTCGAATATGACTCTATCGTCTCTAGCTGATGAACTGAGATTGAGTTGTTGAATTTTTGAAAGGGACCTGTCAAAAAGGTAGTCAAAATAAAGTTTTTAAGAAAGAAAGTTGAAGGGGTCTGAGAAGATTTTGGTTAATATAGGTAAAAACAGGTTAGATAAAACTTTAACCAATCACATCAATATTCAAATTGAAACGGGAAAACGGATGTGGCATAAGGTGAGAAACAAAAAGAAAAGGCCAGATTTTCAAACGAATGTCGCTCTCGGAGTGAAAAAGGCGTGGCTAGCTTGCAGATGGATATCACTCCCGCAAGAAAAGAACTCTCTTTTCCTCGAAAAAAAAAGAATTAACGCCGCCGTAGACGGCCAAACCGGTCCACCTTTTCCGGACGCATGTTTTTGTACTCCTGAGGTCCCGAAGCGAAAGAAATGAAACAAAACGACCAAAAGGTGGCTCTTTCCCTCGCTATAGGTCGTCGTCGCCTCAGTGATCGTATACACCCCCAGGGCGTATACGCTCGACCGAGAGACAGCTTCCTCCTGACGCCAACCGGTTTTTTTCCTCTCACTCTGCCGCCACTGACCAACCAATTCCATTGGACGCCGCTTGACCATTCACCCCCAGCCTCGCCAGCCGGCTGGCCGTGAGAAGGCAAGACCGGTCTTTTCTCCGATTATCGTGCACTTTGCCCTTGTCTGCCGCGAAAAGTGTGGTTGAATGGCAGTTTGTGAATTTCAGGGACCATCTAGATACTTTTTTTTTTCAAAAATTGTCTTATCAAAGCGCAGTACTTTACCATTCACTGAAAGTTCAGTTTTCAAAGTTTTCTGTCCCGAAAAAGTGCGGAAGTTTCTCATCGAAAACGTCGATTCAGGCTGAATTCTTCTCGAAAAAGGAGTCTCTTTTTAGATTTGTAATATCTCTAAATTCAGTTCATCTCAAAAAATTCAGAATTTTTTCAAGAAACGGCTCGACTTGATTTAGTGCTTGGAAACTGATAGTATGTTTAATGAATAACGACCGTCGAATATTGAAGTGGACAGGGGACAGTTACATATAAGGCGATTTGCATTTTTACGAGGGGCCGCACTGTGATCAAAAATGGGCAAACATACACATAGGCACACGTGCGTTTGTGTGTGCAGTATGTACGATTCGCACTATTATCGTGGTTCATCCGTTGGAATTAAAGGCAGTAGCTTCGAGGTGTTGAGTTCAATGTCGAAAGAGAAATTTCCTACTCTCCAGTAGTGTTTTCTCATAGTGGAAGGGTGAGACCTCCGCAGACCGGATAGGCTATTCGGCTATCGGACCGCCGCCACATGAGATCTCGTCGGCCATGGGAAAAACGAGAAAGAAAAGAAGGAGGAACAGAAGAGGCCAACATTTGAAATGATGGAAAGTGATCGGGACGCCGTTCGTAAAAGTTCACGAACATTGAAAATAAAAAGAAGAAAAAAATGTAATCCTAACAACGTCACCCACAACGAACCTTTATGAGCTTCCTAGATTTGAATTCCTTGAATTATTGCTGTTTTTTTTTTGGAGCGTTGTCATGCCGATCGAAGTGCCAAATAAATGGCTGAAACGAGGACTTGTGGATCTTGTCGAATGTACTAGGCAACGGAAAAGAAAATATGCATTTTCGCTTTGAAAAACATTTTCATAAGCGTTTACAGCGCCAAAAGTCATAGTTTGTCCAATTTTATATGTTAAAGCTTATATATGTCAGAAATGGAGTCATCTATGATTGTCACAATGTATTCGAATAAAGTTCAGATTTCTGGGGAAATCTTATAAAAAAAAGTATGAATTTAAGTTTAGAAAACACAGTAGCTGAGCACAGAATAGAGCCCTAAAAAGGTAATCGGATCAGACACGTTTTTGGTTCATTAGCCGCCACCTCGAAGTGAGTGTCTGCGGTGGCCAATCACGTCAGCTCACACCCTTTGGGCTTTGTCCCACGTCTGCCAACAAATGAAGCCGTCGTTGAGTTGAATCCTCAAGTGGAAAAATTGGGTTTGGCATCTGCCGGTTTTTGCCTACGACCACTACAGTATCAGAGCCTAATTTTAAGAGATCCAAGGAAGCTTCTAGAAGTCTTGGGATCAAAGGTAAATTGGAGAGAAAGGTTAAAGTACTTCCAAATGGACTTTTTAAACATCACTGCTCGTTAATATAAAGTTTTCCATAGCTGAGCTATGAGACGAAATATCAGATCCAGGAATAGATGATTGTTGAGATTCCACGGTGAAAAATTTTCAAACGGAACTGTACGTGGGAATTTTATTTTGAAAAATCGGTATTTTGTCTGAATCAACATCCTTTTTTTTCAAAGGCCTCATTATCCCTACTAAAAATGTTTTTTTTTTCTTTGATAAGCTTTTATGAAAAAAAGGACAGTCCAAAGTGTTGGCAAAGCTTTTTTAGACGACCCGATCGGAAGTGTGCTCTTTTTCTATGGCTCATGCTTGTTTTCTTTTTTTCTGACGTCCTTTAGTGTTGACAGCAGGGAGCAGAAATCGGAGAATATGGAAAGAGCCGGAGAGACACCAGGGTGTGCCGCCGGCGGCTGACTGACCGGCGGCGACAAAAATCGGCCGGAAAAGCAAACGGGAAGCGCTTATTTTGGTTTCCTTGCACTTATTTTTGGCCTCATCCTGTCTTGATCAATTTCGGCACGCTTTGGTTTATCAATTTTCAAAGAAATGTTCAAAGGTCCTGAATAAGAGTGGGCTAACTTAAATCTATTCTGTTTTCAATCAGGCTCAATACTTTTGATAACTTGAAAAATTCAGATTTTCAAAATTTCACGAAAAAAGGTTTGTGAGGTGTTTGCAAAAGCATTTAAAAATGCTGCGCTGAAGCCTTTAGCCTAAAGAGTTCCAAAGTTTTGGGATAGCAACGTATCAGATTTATAGTATAAGTACTAGTAGTACGAATGAGGAAGGAGAAAATAAACGACATATGAGTATATAAAGTTCAACCGAAAAGAAAAAAAACAAGCTGCGGAATGGGAAAAAAAAGAAACCGGGTGGCCGATCTCTCCTTCAATCAAGTTGCATCCGCTGATCCCGTGTCGGTTATTTCGGTGTTGTTAGAGGTCGGCGCGCGACAAGCCTGACCACGCAACAACAGGATACAAGTTTCAAAAGCTTCTTTTTTTCTGGGACATGCCCAAAAACCGGTCCTTACTTTCTCCAATCTTGCGTGATTCACGTTTCATCTGGACCCAAAGATGCGAGGATTTAGGCTTTAAAATGACTTTATTATGTTTTCTTCTCTGCGTGATGGAAGAAATGATCTTTGAAATCGCGATAGAAACGTTTCAAGAAAAAGTGACTCAAAATTTTTTTTAATTTCTAACTTAATCTCATATTAAATGGATTTGGTCGTTTTTACTATATTTTTGGAAATAAAGCAGTCTTATTAACATCATAAGATTGTAATAAAATATTCAAATTTCGAATAGTTAAAAAAATAAAATAAAAAAAATATCATCGTACATTCAGCGCTGGAAAGTACCATAAAAGGTGTACAAACGGCCACGTCTATTTCTGTACGTTCCTATTTCACAGTCACACATACACCAAACACAACAATAGTGGTCCTGGAAAAAGAAAAAGCATTGCCGTTGGCGATTTCGAAAAACGGTGCATTTTACGACCATATCTGGTGATAGAGTATTCCTAATTGAGAGAGTGACAGAGAGATAGCTCAGAATGAAGCTCTTTGTTTGCTCTACCGCACAGAAATATAGACAAATACTGATTTTGAAAAAAGAAAGTGGACAGCGGTCCTCAAAAATTCAGAATCATCGAAAAGTAAGCAGGGAGGACGGAAAAGATACTTGAGAAATTTGACGATTATTGATGCCGTGTTCAAAGTAATTTCCGCGAAATGCAAAATGGTGTCTGACCCTCCAAAATTTAGTTATCTTTCTCTTTCTCTGACGGCTATTTTGAATTTCGCGGAATCACTTTGAACACGGCATGAGGGAAATCAGTTGATGAGTTTCAATAGATAATGACGATTTTCGACACCGGGATGGTCAAGTTCGCTATCCCGAAAGCGAACGCTGTATGAAGGACCTTCGGAGTATTCCGAAACATTTTTAAATTTTTCTAAAAACTTTAAAAATCTGTGTTGCGTTAAAATCTCATGAGCAGCTAGATGTATTTTAGGGCCTACCTTAAGCCGCATGCGATCAAGTGAAAATTGATTTTCATTTGAAAATTGAGAAAGATCGAAAGTCGCTAGGAACCCCCGTAAGACTGTATCTGAAAGGTTTTTATTCATTCCAAGTCGAAAATAGTCTAAATTACAATGCGAAGGGAAAAGTTACTGTGTTGCAAGGATCATTTCAACAAAATCTGAAGTCACTTTTTCATAGACGACTGTGTTGAACAATCATTTATGTACGATGTTTATAATTTCCCGGAAACTTGAGAAATAACCGTCTTTACTATCCTTTTTTTTTTAACTTATACTATACCAGTGCAGCTGAGCTGAAGCCGACTACGGTTTCGTCCGTTTTATTTGTTTGTTAGTACAATTTCAAAAATGGCCGTCCAGAAAGGTGCTAAATTTAGCTGCAGAAAGGATGCCACACGCACACAAACACAAATTTCAGCTCGATTTATTCGCAAATAGTTGAACAAACAGTTTGATTGACCATTCATGGCTGACCATATTTTTTGAAAGCTTCAGGAAGGGACAATCATTTTTGATACTGTGAATAGCGCAGAAAATGGATAGGACCCAAGTGTTGAAAATTTTAATTACTCAGCAATATCTAGCACATTTTGAAAAGAAATTTTTTTAGAAAATCTTTTTATGAAGCCGAAAGATACGCTAAAAACTTGAAGATGTGAGAAAAAACTTTTACGGAATCAAAAAAATGAATAATACAGTTCCACATCAATTGAGTCTTGGAGGAATCAAAGGCTTGAGCTGTGGCTGAACTGAAATATGGAAGTGAGTTTAATCCAAGTAGTAGTTTTAAATAAATAATTGTAGAAAACTGTCCAGGCAGCATAATGGAATGGAACTTTTTTCCATCTTTCAAAGACAAATAAACCGAAACTTGATAAAAGGTTCGAAAAATTTTGCAAGTAGCGATGCGGACCGAAGCACACAAGTTTTACATTGAGGTATTTTACTCTTGATTCATAATTTGTTTTCGATTTTATTTTAGCCATAGATGTATCGAACAGCCGCCTTTGGCGAAGATCCTTCGCCTCGTCCTTCTGCACGTAGTCTATTTACTCGCGCCTAGAAGAGATAAGAATATAGCGGACGTTCTAGCTGGAGGCTGGAGACCGTGCTCTATGCGGGAGCCTCGAGACGAGAGCAACCACTTCGATTTACACGGAGGTCAAGGTGTAATTGAAAAATTGAAACTTTCTGAGACCATAACCAATTGTTAAAAATGGTACTGAAAATACTCTCAAGTTTTTTTTCCGTTTCGCGGAAATTCTTCGCCGTCCATTCAAAACCAAAGCTGATTCATCGTGTCATCACAACGTAAGAAAAGTTCCTTTCTCGTGTCCGGGAAATTTTCATTCCCGTTTTTCTCATATTTTTATCATTTCTCACAAAAATGGGGATATTTTTTATAAAGAAAACGAAGAAGAGTGAAGGTGAAAATTTGTATTGTAAAGAATGGGAAGGAAGAAAACAAGTGGTGTGAATTTGGCGGTAATTCAGTTTCTATTGACAGTTGTTTTGCTCTTTTGCCTTCTGAAAAAGCGGATACAAAAAACAAAGTGGAGCAGTTTTGTCATAGTAGACTTGAGGTTGGGGAAAATCTCGGGGTGAAATTTTTCGGTGTAAGTAGGCTCAGGACCCAGGTTTTGTTTAGAACTTTTCGACAAGATGCAAGCCGTTTTTTAGTTTGGAAATGAGGAACACTTCCTAATTGAGCGAAAATCGTTTTTTAGTTTTCTTTTCCATTTCATGTACGATAATGAAATATTTTGCGCTTGAAAAGGAGTGTCACGCTCCGGAGGAGAGTTTCTGTAAAAATCTTGGGGAAAACTGGAAAAAGGACTCTTTGGGCAAGCCTTATGAACGGACTTCAGAATGAGACTGAGCTCACTAAATGTAGTTTTCACGATGATTCCAAATCTGGCCTTGAAAACTGCTGTCGTGGCGTGTGAAAAAAGTTAGGGGCTCTCAAAAGCCGAAAATTTCAGTGGATCAACTGTATCTCATCTTTGGAGTATATATAATATCTTGAACCCCTGATCAAAATTTTAAAAAATCGAAAATTATTGTTTTGTGAGTAAGAAAATGAGAAGAAAGTCTGGGTTGAGCTATTGGAACCTCGAAAGATATAGAAACTTCGAGGGAAAGTAAAATTTTCAAAAATGACGGGAAAATACTTTTACTAGCGTTTTAAATATGTGCTTATGAAAAAACTCGTGAAAATTAAAATAAAAACTTGAACAACACGCTCACTAATTTTTCCTCCATTTTTACGCCCTTTTTCCTCCGCCGCTTTACGCTTTCCGTATCGTACGGAAAAATTCCAGTGGGCGTAGGCGAAAGAAATAGCTTTTTTCAGATTTTCTGGAAACTTCAAAAAAAGATTAGCTCGAGGCTCGCAGCGTTTGCATCTTACAACATTCTGAATGTATTTTCTTCATCTCTTCACTAAAACTGCGGGGTCAATGTAAATTTTGATTTTCTCAGCAAAAATTGAAACCATATTTTCTACTGCGTATGTGCCTTTGAAGTGAAAATTCTTCGAGTTGAAAACCAAAAAAAAAATATGGAAAAAAGTAAAAACGCATATTTCACGCTAGATATTTTCAACCGAGGTCAACGCAAAGCTCTAATAAACTTTTTTTTAAATTTTTGCAGAGAGCAAGATGATTTTCTAATAAAATTTAGAACAAAATTAAACATTCGGAGAAAGGAATCAGAAACCTCGATAGCACTTCGTAACTGTGATTTTTCAAGCTTCATTGATGAAAGCTTCGAGACTTTAACAGTGCCAAGTATGGAACCTGAGTAGAGCTCTCCGTTGATTGTAAACGGACAGCCGAAGTTTCAGTTCGGTTTTTGGTTTTCGGTCTATAGTTCAAGATAATCGTGTTATCTCGAGCCTTGCAAGCGGTAAAAGCATAATACTAATTCAGCAAACGATAGCAATATGGAAATCATTGGAGACTCGCGGATTCGAAGAGGAACTTGAAACTTGAAGTTCAAATTTGATTAACCTCATGTAAAGAATTAAATGAATTTTTCGCAAAAAGTACACGTAGAACACTGACAAAGGCCGAGCGAAAAATTTAAATAAACGTGAGAGGCCGTGGCCAATACTACAGCTGAAAAGTCCGCCATGGCGGTCCCCCTCGGAAAAATTCGTTGTAAAGAGCGCCTCGGTTTGTGTCCGATTCGGATTCCTGGTCAAGGCATTACGCAATAGATGTCCCTCCGGCTCTTGAGGATGATTGTCGCGTACATCCCCATGTGTCGACTATGAATAATTGAGTCTCTGCTTTGTCGAAATTGTGGAATTTAAGATCAAGGTCCAGACTTGTCGGAAGATTCCTAAGGAACTCTAAGAAAAAGAAAGGGTTTCGAAATTTAATAAATCTGATAACAGATAATTTTCTGAGATGAAATTGACCTGAAAACTGAATAAATGGGTAAATATTTTTAATTGTCCTGAGGGCTGAATTTTTCATATTTATATGTCGCCTCTTTATCGAATTGATCAGTTTTTGAGTTGAAAAAAACAGGGGAGGGGGTCAATTTTTGCACTGTGATGTGACTCAATTTGTCAAAGCTACTACTGTTGTCCAAATGCTAATGATGTTCAAAGTCTAAATCACAGGCGTTTTATGAGCTGGAGGTTCTAAGAATTTTTAATATTTGATGAAGCCTTTAAAAAATGAGATAATAAAGTTAGAAAAAAAAAGAATGATTAAGGGACGTGGGATCGGTTGTGGAAACATGCGTTACACAAAGAGTTGCTTGAGCTCCTCGGCTGGACAGACTGGTCAAGCTCATGAGCGAATTTAAAAGTCAGCTGCTCGGACTAACCATTGGTCTATGAGCAGCCGCGAAGAAAGCAAAGGGAACGGATGCAAAAACACTAACAACATACGAACAGTCGGTCACTCGGCATCGTTCTAGTCATCAGTTTTAAAATTGAAGTTTCAAAGAAAATTCAACCTTCTTCCGGAAAACGTCGTTTCTGAAGCAAATTAAGAACAAAATTTTCTAAAAATATTCCGTGGTAATTCAAATACCAGATGGCGATTCTTATTTCAGCACAAAAGAAGGTTCAAAAGTAAGGATTAAGTCAATTTCATAATTAGAAAAAACTATTTCTAACCAAAATAGCTTCATTTTCGATATCCATCGAGGTTATTGACTGATCATTTATATCGAGCTCATATACAGTACCAACAGAAAATGTACGAAAAAACGGGGTTTCGGTCTCAACTTTCTTGTAAATAGTTTAATCTTTCTGAAACTTTCTGGAGTTGTGATAGCTGTTATTTTAAACACTCTGATGAAGTTTCAATTTACAGAAAAAAAGGGAGCTTCAAAAACTTTCAGGAAGATTGAATACCTTACGAGAAAGATGTGACCACAGTCGCTTTTTTCGTAACCTTTTCCACGGTACTGTACGAATCAATTAAACTTTTTTTCTTCTCCAATAACTTCGAAATATTGAGAGGCACAAGGCTTCATAGGGAAATGACAGCCAAGGTTTCACGCCGGCGTATATTTTTTTATGGCAATCTGAAAAAAAACTGCGTTCTCTCTTCAAATCATAGCTTTTCACTGTGTTTGAGCCGCTGACATTGTCGGAGATTGACATGGAAAGTGAAAAGGCTTCTGTCTTTTGCGACGTCTTCTGACCGCGAGTGATTGGCGGCACGTCGACGACTGAACGAAGATGTGTCGGCAGCCGTCACTACCGTATGCTAATAACGCGTCGAGACCCAGTTCCTTTTGACACAAATGCGGCCCGTGGGAGTTCCCATAAGATTTTGATCGAGGATATTTTTTTCATAGCGAAAGTTTTTAGAGGGGAGATGAAGCTTTTTCTGGAAAAAAAAAATATCTTTGTTAAATTGAATCGTTTCAGAAAGTCGTGCGCGTCGTTTTTCGTCTTTACTTTCTATTATTTTTTTTTCATTGCAATGAATGTGAAAAAAACATGTTTTTAACCTTTTCTGACACCTCATGCACCGTGTATTTAATACAGCGTGCCGATTGCCTTAGATTCTGCACTGTTTACAGATTCTGCACAGTAAGGCGGAGTTAGCTGCTTGAAATTAATAATCTGAAGGGACTTTTTTTTGGGAGTTGTCTCCTAAGAGTTGGGACATCGTGGGAGTCTCAACCGGCGATCGATAATCGCACAGGAGCGCAAATACTGTCCACGACGAAGGAGACAGTACGCTGATCGTGGAGGGCGCCAGAGACATTTCTTGTCGGTAGTCCACCTACGCCGCCTTGTGTGAGTATTATTTTTCATTATTTTTCTTTTTATATCAATTTCATTCTTTCGTATGATTTTTTTTCTTAAAAGTTCGAGTTTTTTTTTCGGCACCTTCTACTTTAAGCTATTCTGCTACCGTTCTTTTTTCAATGTTCTGAAATTTGTTTTTGCTTTTTTCTATGTACTTCTTCTTTGCTCAATTCTTGGTATTCCGTATTATTTTTCTGAAGGACAAAATGTTGAATAAAAAATCGATCTCAGTGATTTTTTTTTTAGAAATTTAGAAATAATTGAATTAAATGCGAGCTCAAATAACATTTCTAGGCTCAAACAATTTTCTTTTAAATTTCGAGTCCCTTTACACGATTCAGCGGTATAAAGACTGAAAAATTCTTTTATTGTTATCACCATTCTCTTTAAACTGTGTTTTTATATGCACGTTCATACCAAAGTGTGTCCCGAAGCCTCCTCAAAACCCCCGAAAAAAATTGTACAACTTTCTACAATTCGATTATCACTTTTACCGTTATTTTTATAGTGTAAAAAAATTATTTCACTTTAACATTTACAACATATAAAGTATATTGCCAAATATCTAGGTGACTAATCGGCATCGCTTATCTCACACAAGCATTCCGTTTTTTTTGTCAAAATACAATATTTCTTTAGATTAGTCTTCCATGAAAAAAATTTGAATACTACAATTTTCCCACTTATTTTTTAAACGTGGTAAGTTCGCGAATTCTTTATAACAATGTATAAAATAATGTTCGCAAGCGTTTCGAGGATTTTTTTTTCCGAGAAACTCTTTCATTTCACGGCGTTTTTTTTAATACGCATGTCAAAACGTTTCGTAAATTCTGGTGTGTAAACAGTGTAAGCACACCGAGACGCACTATTGCATACTTAAATTTTTTCTTTAATCTTAGAATTCGCAATTTTAAGATAATAGATCCTGAAATTTTTGAAATCTTGTCATTTTGAAGAAAATGATGGGAAAAATATTGAATTACGCTAAAAAAATAGGAACATGTTCTTTCACTGCAGAGAACGCCCTGGTTTTGATCAAATTTGATTCGGGCGACATTTTTTGCAAATCAACATGGGGGAGTGGTATCGATTCTATTGACTCACACAACAATTTTCTACGGGCGATTGACCTCCATCATAAGTTTTTTTTGTTTAGTTCCTTTCATCCTTGGCCTACATTTTCCTTTGCCTTTTTCTTTCTTTTTGAAAATTTCGCCCTCATTTGGTCTTCTATCGCCTTCTGATCGTTCTCGCTCACTGCTATGGTTTCCCTAAATTCATCGTGCAACTTTTTTTCTTAGGGATATATTTATCATAAGTTCTGAACTACTTTTTTTATCATTTACGCTCTCTTGTTTTTTTGCCATTCGGCTGAATTATTGAACAAGTAGTTAGTATTATTTTTTAGTCGAGGTTTTCAACATTCGAAAATAACGAATAAAAAATTAGCGCAATTTGCTACAGCGACGATTTCGAAGGCCGCAAAATTGCGTGCGAATTTATCGCGTGTCTGCAGACTGCTTGCGAAAAATTCGATAGCTTTTTCACGAAACTTTTGCCGACTTTTTTTCTGACTCAAAGTTAGTTTTTTTCTTCAAATTGCAATACGGATAAGAGGATCATTTCATGAGTGAAAAAGAAAAAAAAAGAGCCTAATAAATGGGAAATACCCCTTCAGAAAAAAAAAACGATAAGTAAAAGAAAAAGCCGGAAAAGGTTCCGTTACCATCTGTTTTTTTTCTCAAGAAGTCTCCCTTATTCGTACCATAGAATCGACATGGTAACCCTTGAATGTAATGTCCTGTTCAAAGTAATTTCCGCGAAATGCAAAACTATCTCTAACTTTCCTAATTTTTGATCTTTTTCTTTCTCTGACGGTTGTTTTGCATTTCACGGAATAACTTTGAACACGGCATACATTTAAAAATGGGTTTCTATCCAAACTTCTATCCTTTTTCCAAAGTAGAGCTGCTGAATCCGTTCAAAAATCTCTGTATAGCTGATAAATGAATGGAGGCGGCAAAACCAGATCAGGTCTTCACGCGGCACTTGGTTCGGCGGCGCGAACACTTGCGGCTTTTGTCTTGGTCCATAATTGGGGCCAAAGGAAGATAGAAGGGAAAAAAGACCAGCAGCAAGTGTAAAAAAAGGCTTGGGAGATCAGCCAACGCCCTTGAAGTTGTAGTTTACGTTCTTTTAAATGTTTTTCTTTTCTATTGGGTGCTCTTTTTATGTGTTATTGGTCAGGATTTTGTTCTTTTTTTAAAGTGATTTGATCACTGAAGTATTTACTTTTTTATAATGCTCATTCAATTATCTCGTCTTCATGAATATGAAATGTAAAGTTGCTCTAAAGTAGCAAAAAAAAATTTCAATCAGATACTGACAATGTGGAATTTTTCGCCCTTTTTGGAATTGGTTCGTTCATTCTGCCCCCCATTGAGCCTGTTTTTTTTCTTCGACACTGCATAAAATTTTTTTGAAAAAAAGATTGATTCCACCTCTTTCCGATTCATAAAAAAATGCTTATCTAAAGAGTCATACTTTTTTTCCTTTTTATCAAGTAAACAGCTCACCTTTTGACTAGCAACAAAACTTGTTCCAAGAGCCAATTCGATTTCTTTTTTGATAATTTTTTGAACGAAATAGAAATCGTTCAAGTTTTTTTTTTACTTTTTCACTTGCTTGCACTTTTTTCAAAGTGCTCATTGCCTGTAATTTGATTCCATTATTCAAATCCGTTATAAATAACACTTCTTTGTGTTTTTAAAAACTGGATAATCTAACTCTAGAATCCCAATACAAGTGATATGAGGACCCACTAAAAATTTTCCGTTCAGAATGAATAGTTGAGCGGTCTGAAAATGCAGCTTTATCCGCAACTCTGTCAACTGCAGAGCCGGTCACGCAACACACGAGATTTTGTTTGAGCATCGTCGCTACCGCACAAAAAAAAAGTGCAAAAAGGAGGACTCGACGAGAAACCATCAGTTTCCATCAACGCTCAAAAATCTCTTGACTTGAATTCAATTTCTCTTCGATACTTTTTTTAAATTTTGTTTTATTTTTTTCGAAAGTGACACACAAAAAGTTCTACTTCGGTTTTTTTTCGAACTTGATAGAATCTAAAACAAATTAATGAGAGTTTGAAGTTCTGAAAAAAATTTTTTCTTTACCAACTTTCAACCATTTTTAAACCGAAATTGAGCCAATATGACAGTTTTTTAAAAGTTTTCTTTTTTGCTCGGAAAGTCTGAAAGGCAATATTTCTCTCTTATCTTTTTTTTTCATCACCATGTTTTTTCCACCGCATGAAGATAAGAATCTTCGCCCAGCACCAATTATTTCTTTGAAGTTCTTTCCAAGATGTCCAAACTCTTGCAGATTGCCCCTAAACGTTATTGAGAAAAAGTTGGTGCCGATTTCACTCCTTTAACGATCTATGTTTTGAACCAGACAGAATCGGTTGGTTTTACGATTTTTTGCTACTTTTGATCCACCCGATGTGGAAAGACCCTATAAAGATAAAGATCTTTGCACGGCATCAATTTTTATTTGAAATTATTTCCAAATTTTTCAACTCTAAAAATGTTTCCCTCAAAGATATTTAGTAAAAATTGATTACTCATTTTACTTCGTTAAAGGTCTTTTTGTTATACCAGAAAACATCGGCTAGATTTTTCCGATTTTCTGTCCTAAAGTTAATTTTTTTTTATGACTCCAGTACGGTTCAGAGAAACTTTTCATGAAAGAAAACAATGAATTTGCTCCTTTCGATCCAACCGATGTGAAGAGACGACGAATTTTCACAATTTCGAGATCATTTTTATGAGCTTTGAAGGTGGAAAATTAGGGGTTAATTCCAAACTTCTCGCTTTCTTGGAGTCCTGTTATAGCTGATTCACGGCTGGCTTGAGCCATCGCGAAAAGGGTCCTGCCACGAAAAGAGACGAGACAGTGCCCTAGTTGGTGGAGAGTGCAGACAGACCACGCCTTTTTGCGTCCCAAGTTAACCGTGAATCATCTATATAGTAAATTCCAGCGGAATAAGCTCAATTCACGACTCTCTAAGTGAAATGCAGAAAAAAGATCTGGGTTTGGCGCCCTACGGTATATTTAATCTGTGCAGGACCTATTTTTCGATTAATAGACTCATAAGCTAAAAATTTACCGATGGATTTAAAAATATTACAGTAATCGTTGCCAGTGGTTTGATATTTGTAATGTGTGTTGTGGGTCGACGACTCGGATGGAACGAGGCCAAACAAAGGGATAGAGATAATATGATAATAATGGATTTTCGGGGACAAAATTTTTCCACAGCCTTTTCTCGCTCGAAATTTCCGAAGTTGAACACATTTGCGGCCTATTCTTTTTATTTTGTTTTCAGGGTTTTTGTCGTATTTTATCTTGTTTTATAATACAGAGCACTAGACAATTTTTTTCGAATCAAAACCTCTTGTATGCGGCCTCTTCATGTGACTCACAATGACGCCAATTTATTCAAATGTTCAACAATAACATCAAAATCTTGTAACCGACTCCAGTGTAAACTACTGATCTAGTAGTGTTTGAATTTTGAGTTAATAAAAAAGAGTTTTTGATTGAAGATTAATAAAAAATTGAGTAATATGCAATCACTCTAATTCGAAAAAATTAGCCCAAAACAGCAGCAAATAGATCGATGTCTCCTAGGAAAAAACTACTTTTGGAAGCGTTTCCTTCAATCTCGTTGAATTGAAATTGACTATACTTTGAGAACTAAATTTCGTGCCCAAGGGTCGAAATGAGCTCCTTTTAAGGATCTCAGCGCTTCTTTTCCACGCCGTTTTTCGGTTCCGCCTTCTTTCTACCCCTACAAAATCGCAAAACTTGTCATTTTCGGTTGCCATTTTTTTCGATTTTTGACGCGTTTTACCTTTTTGAATATTCATGTTACACCGTTTATGATTTGCGAATGTCAAAAAAACCAAATTTTCGTGTGATATTGCTTCAAAAGACAGTGCAAAAAAACATCATTGATTCATTGAGTGCGGAAACTTGTCAGCGCTTATTTTCGTGCGCTCGGATACTATCCCAATGCTGTTTTGAATTGCGAGGAATAAGGAAGCTTTATAATAATGTTGCCGCGGATAACTATCTTTTTCGCGTATCTGATTTTCGTACTGACTGTGGATACCTTGATTCCCCTGTGAAATTTCAAAGCAGATTGAAAAGTAAGACTAGAGAAAATGAAGACGTTCGGATCAATGGAAACTTCATCATCTTGTCCCAGTTACTTTCAAATGGGTGCTGAACGAGACAGAAATGGAAGAAATTTTTCATTTTGTTTTAGTATAGGAGCGTTCTGAAGATGATAAAAGTATTATAATAGCGCTTCAACATCTGCGAAAAGGGGGCACAATAGCGAAAAACCATGTCCCGAGTCTATTGTGTACTTTTTTGATTGTTCTTTGCTTCTCCACATTTTTGTTCGTTTTTTGCATTTGATTTTTTTAGTAAAACTATTGGCGTCTTCATCAATAAAGCGAAACATTTATCAAAAAAAAAAGTGTTTATCTTTCTCCGTTTCTCTCAAAACCAGCCTTGGTAAAAGTTTTAAGTCAGGATGAAATGTTACATTATATTATTCGAAGCCTTTGACTGATGCAAAAGCCTGCTCGAAACGAAATAATTCTTAGATGTGTAAGTTTCGCCCGGGAACCCTCCACATTTCGAAATTTTCTCGTTTTTTGACCGAAAAAAAATGACAGTGTGATGTCGAAGTTGCGAAATTTTGAGAAAGGAAAAATGAAAATTTTTTTTTGGACCTTTTTCGACTTACTCCTCACCGATTACTCTAATTTTTGTCTTACTCCGGGTCAAAGTCTACTCGTTAGGATGGACTAATTCCCGTTGCTGGTTATTCTACTGCACTTTTGTATAGTATTATTTAAACTACTTACTTTTTATTACGTATGCAGCTCATAAGCCTATTATTTTTAATATTGTTTATTCAAAGGTCAATCGAGATATCCCTACATCCTGTCAATGAATATGATACGCAGTGAGATAACTATGCCGTTTATTTTTGTCGAAAAGCTTTGATTTATCCGTGTATAGACATTTTTTGCTTGTCAACATCACTCGATTCGGATCCTTGTTTCTAGCTGCAAATCTCAAAAAGACCAACTTTTCAGGCCGTGATGAAAAGGCTAAAACGACGGTTGAGCGCCGCTTTTCGTGGGAACAACAACAGCAACAACAATAATATAAGTGTCTTTGAATCGGAGTGCGGTTAGTTTTTAGCATATATTCATAACTAACCTCAATTTTCTAAGAGCTCTCTTAAAGAAAAAAAAATCGAATATTTCTGATCGTTCAAGGTTGTATGTAGCTCAAGAGTATAGTCATTTCAAATGACTTGACTAGCTATTTGAAGATTAAAAATCATAAAAATTTTAAATTCATCGGGAAACCTTTAAAAAAAAAAAGAAAAAAAAGACAAAGTAGCTTACGTAGTCAATTTTTCCCGACTTGTTAAATACGGGGTTTGAAGGGAAAGCAGTACCTTGTAAAGTTTTTTTGTTGCAGATCGAACGGTCTTCTCAAAAAAAAAACGCAGAAAATTTGAAGAAAAACGCAACTTTATTTTTCCGCATTTTATTTTTAAAAAAACTTTGGATCGGTGTGCAGAAAACTGATTACAGTAGACTTCAGATTACAGTAGTTCATCATCTGATACTGTTCAGATAGTGGTCGAGGTAGTGTATTGATGAGCTACGGGATGTACACGACGGCCGGCATCATCGGAAACGGCGTAGGCGGCAGGACGTGGAGTCTTTCCGACTCGATGAGTCACCTTGCTGATAGGTTTCTTTTGAAAACATGAACATATTTTAACGTTAGACTCGAATATTTCATTGAAATTCATGTAAAACGTGTAGAATATTTTAATTGCCAATGGCCGGTTTACTATTAAAAGTTTCTCGGACATTTTTAGAGGCTGTACCATTTTCAGGCAGGTCCTGGGAGAAAGTTGCAAAGGTAACCAGCAAGAGGTTTGAAAGGGAATGAAAGCTAGAAGATCTTAAGAAGGCCTTTGGAAGGTGTTCAAAAAATAGCTGGAAGGTAAAAAAAAATTAATTTTTCGAGTCGTTAGCCTTCCAGCAGGCTTTTACAAGACAAGTAGAAGGTGTTGAGAAGCTATATTAGGAAGCAATAATAGGATTTGCCTTTGAAACCATACAAAGTAATTTTTTTTTTGGAAGAAAGAAATTCGCAGAAAGAAAAAGAGTAATAAGATGATTTGAACTTTAAGAACCTAATTTTATTTGTATGCTTAATGTACCTGAGCCTTTTGAAGGCTGGCTGCGGACGGCGTCATCGTCGAGGAGTGCGATCCGTCGGCGATGCTGAGGGTGTCGCGTGGCGGAACCGCAGGTCGCCGTGGCTGTGACGTCGTTGGCGGCCGTCCTCCGCCCCCACGAACGCACAGCATGTACAATCCGCGGGTGTACCATCATCCTCATCTTCCTCACAACAACCGCAACTCCTATTACGGCTCTCATGCTTGTACGTTTCTATATATAACTTTTTTTTTCTATTTTTTTTCATTCCGAGAAGAGGGAAGAAATTTCGCCCAGTATCATATTTATTTTTAAGAGTTGTAGTAAT
Source organism: Caenorhabditis auriculariae (assembly GCA_904845305.1). NCBI lineage: Eukaryota > Metazoa > Nematoda > Chromadorea > Rhabditida > Rhabditidae > Caenorhabditis > Caenorhabditis auriculariae. Next base: position 182,897 of record CAJGYM010000096.1, read on the forward strand.
AGATGCAATCGAGATATTTTTATTTCTCGGCAGGTAGGCGGAGTCAGAAGTGTTAAAGTTAGGCGAAAAACCGGACCCAAGTATAAACGTGGAAACTGCGTAAACAAAAGAAAATGATTGAATTATATGTACTTTCTTTCGTTTGCGACCTAATAATCGTTGAATAGACAATTTTTTTCCATTTAAGGTGAGAGGATTATGGACAGACGTCGCGAAGCAGTTTTTATCTTGAAATATTCAGATTTCATTCAAAATTATATATTTACTTTTAACCCCGAAACAGTTTTGGATTTTTTAAATCCACGAAAATATTACACAAATACACAACTTGAAATCTAAATGGAAAATGAGAGGTGGAGCGGAGACGAAGACTTGATCCTCAGGGAATCCCACATCTGTATGAAGATTTGGTGGGGCTAATCCGAGCATCTCCTGATTTCTATCGTCTTTTTTTGACGCGACTTGTTGTTGTGAAATTGCTTTTTGGTGAGCTGTTAGAGCCGATTTCGTGGTCCAAAGCCTCGAAACTACGAGTTTTGTATAGAACAGCGGCCTTAATTTTTGCGTTTCGAAAATTTCGAATTGAAAACAAACTTCTATAAGTTCTTATCATAAAATAGTGGATTTGAAACCTCTCAGTTTCAACATTAAAATGTTTTTGATCCAAATATCGATAGAAATTCGTAAATTTTAGGAGTCCTTATTTTATAACCCTGAATGACCCCTTCAACACTTTGAAAAATCTGTTTTTCAATAACAAAGAAAGGACCAGGGATTAAAAGCTTTCTTTTTCTATCGACTTCATGACTCTCAACTTGTTGCGTTTCGAACTTTTTTTTTCAATTCCTGTTGTCATGTTTTACTAAAGCGTGAAAAGTATGAACGCTCACTTTGAAATCATATTTTGAGCGATGGCTAAACGTGATTGTTTTGAAATGGATTGGTCTTTTAACCGCTTTTTTTTTGGTTTTTCTACTCTGAGGAAGTTTTGTATAATTCTTCGATATTTTCTGTTTATCTGCAAATGATGATTTTGTTAATTTGTAGTGGATAAAAAAATTATAACTTTTGGAAGATTTTTTTAGAACTAAGATTAATGACGTTTCTTTAAATCTATTTACTATTTTTTTGAGTGAAAAAATTCAAAGTCCCAAATTTCAAGGAACTTCTAGAACAAGTGAAAAAAGTTCTATCAGTCACTAAAGCACTCATCAAAATTTTTTGCGTCTTTGAACAAGAAAACTTAACTAAGCATGATGATGGTGTTGGCGGGTAGTAAGTTCTCGACATTTGTAAGAATTTCTCTGACGATAAAAAAAAAAGATTGAGAGAACTCAGGAAGACCCCGTTGGTTTTTCAGAACCATAAGTATTCAGATGCAATCGACCTTAGGTAAACTTTTTTCGTAATCAAAAACACGTCAGAAGAACTTTTTTAAACATAAATTTCAAACAAAGCAAGCTCGAATAAACCTGAGTGCTTTTGTCTTTGAGAGTTAGGGACTTAGATTTTAACCCTAAAGCCTTAATTGCCGTAGCGATGGCTGGGGCTAGTGGGACCAGTTTCTCGGCACGAGTATCCATTAACCTGTGCTATTGGCCGCCTTCCCAAACGCCACACCCCGCCACCACATGTACGCATTGTGCTGGTCGGTCGCGGAACCGGACTGCCTCACACGGTCGGCCGCACGTTTCAAAGTCGTTTCTGGCAAATGGACAACTTTTCTTCTCGATCTAGAGTTTCTTGAAGAAAATCAATATTTTTCGTTTCGATTTGCTCACCTCTGGTAGTTTTGTATCTGCTTGTCTTTATCTTCTGAGCTTATTGCATTCAACTTTTTTGTTCGGACTTTTTCATCGACTCATTATTCAACTATTAATTTCAGCTTTTCGAATCGCGATTCCATAAAACATCAAAAGTCTAAGTCGAAAAAAAGCGAACTATAAGCACAAAAAAAGAGAGAGAGAAAAGCAATTGAAACTTGATAGCTCAATGGCTAGAGAGATGGGCTTCAAAAGTGGCCTAAAACCGCATTCTCAGCAGTTTTTACCAATTTATTTTTCAGACGTTTTATTTTAAACCGAAGATATTTTATAGTAAGGTAAACATGAAAAAGTGAATTTATTGCTAGTCGATCACTATATTTTGCGTGTTATAACGTGGTATTCAAATGAAGATACGTCAATTGATATCTGTTTCTCGGTTCAATAAGGGGTGCAATAGTCAGCAGGGTTCCAAGAAAAAGAGCACTGCATATTGACTGATTCGAACATCTGGAAATGCTGCCTAGAAGACCAGCACCATCATGTTGCCAGATGGTGGCTGACCCTGTCCCCAGCAACACTTCTCTTTTTTGTTTCAATATAGCTCAGCTCTTTTCATTGATTTTTTTTTTGATTCAGTTTATCACATATATCTTTTCAAGTAATAATCTTTTAAAAAGGCACAATTATATCTAAAGAATCAGCTCAACATTCATCTCATTATTCTTCAGAGTAGTCGTGTAGTCATAAAAATTAAAATCGAAACTGCACATCCTTCAATCCGCTCCTCAATTTCCTGAGGATTCATCGAATCGAGAAAATGCGTAAATCTAATTCTCGTTTCTTGACGTCAGCAGTGTTAGTTTTTTTACTCGATAAGAGGAGAAAAATATTCTCGACTTCCTCGAGTTGATTTGATTGGCTTCTTCTTCTTTTTATTTTTCGTCCACTGCGCGCTCTCGTTTGTGTTTATTTATGAAGATTTTCCGAAACTGAGTGAACTTATCTTGAAAGAACATTGATGAATAATTTTGAGCTTAATGATTATATGTTTCATGAGCTTTCAAGCTCAACTTCATAATAACTTTCGATCATTTGAATCACATTTTTCAAGTTATTTAACTGTTTCGTTAAGTAGGTTTATATTTTTGGAACTGTTAATTTAGAAATGAGAAAAATGTATCAGCTACAAGTTTTATCTTCATTTCTCGTCTATTTACACTGTTTTCCACAGATTAGGTCAAATCCTTTCAAATTCTTTCGAGTTTTAATAAAAATCCTAACCATAAGAAAAAATTATCTCTTTGTTCTCAATACCTTAAAGGTGCTCAAGGAGATCTAAGCCGTTTGGAAGGATATCAGGACAAAAGAAGAATACTGTAATTTTAAGAATAGCTTCTTATGCAGTTTCTTAGTAAACGTAGAGGGACTTGAAGATCTTCACTTTGTCTATTTTTTTTTCCACATCTTGAATTTTGTTTCGTTTACTTTTCCGTTCGCCTATCAAGTCTTTCAAACGAATTTTCGATTTTCCATCATTTTTTGTAAGCCTAAAAAGGATTGAGAAGATTGTTTTTGAATAATATTAGATCGTCAATAACTATGCGCACCGAAATAAAATAAAAACGTATTTTTAGCAAATGAAACGGATGCATTTATCTTGAGTGCTTGGGATTTGAATGATGGGCAGGCAGGATTAAAGATTCTCATAGGGTTCATCAGCAAAATTTCGAAAATGGTTATGGCTGCTTTTTTATTTCTAGGCCGTTTTTTTTTTGCGGTTGAGAACTTCGTCGAAGCTGATATGAACATTTACGAGATTCCGAATCTCAGTCTCCACGACTTGCTATTTTTGAAAATTCGATAAGTTTAAATAACTCATTCAGCAGAACTTTTTTTTTGACTCTAAAACATTTGGTATTGAGAACTAAGAGTTTTCCTAGTTGCAATTTTCAGAGAACTCCCAACCGCAATGTAAAATGATCGCCCTTGTGAAGGCAATGGTGAAGATTATTAAATCTATACTTTTCTTTTTTCAAAAATTAGACTTGCATGGAGCCTGGAATCCCTGGCCGTTACAATCTAACATCTTCCCTCGAGCCAATTTTAAGCTCTCCAACCGGCTAAAACTACTTGCAAATGCGTCCTCATTTTCGGATGAAAGGTGGCGCTGGACACTAAATATCGTCAAATTCGTTAGCGCCTCTCTTCTGGATGAAGAATTGGCAATCAGTGGCCCTCCTCTCCTTTTCGCACTCCAACTTTCAACTCTCTCTCTTTCTCTTTCGCTTTTAGAAACTCAATTCATTAAAGAGGACAAATGTCATAGTTTTTGATGTATTTTTCTACACTTTGTATGCCATTCTAGGATGCTCCCAGTTTATGAAGTTTTACCCGTTCTTTCAAAGAAATTTATTTTTTTCAACTTGCCGAGATACATGTTTTCAAAAAACTTTTTCACTTTTAACCTGGGCTCGAAGTCAATTTAAAAGGGCATAAAGATATCCTCTTTTTTCGTGATGAGTTTATGCGTATGTGGTTCTCCGGAAAACTAGACATTTTTTTCGACTTGAAAGGCAGGAGAGGTGAATTTTCAAAAATGAAGCGTTGCTTACGTGACGAGGTTTTTTTGGCGGGAGTTTCGAGGTCAAACGCGTGTTTTTCTTTTTTTCAAAATGTTTTTCTTTTTTTTTCAATTGTTTTTCTAACTGTTTTTATATAAGTATTTGGTTTTTAGAAATTTAGTTGAACGAATAACAACAATAATTAATTTTTTTTTCTCAATTTTTTCCACGGTTGCGTTTGCTCGCCAAAAGCCGCTTCGCTTACGCAACGCGTCGACCTTTCTTTTTTGAAATGAAAACAAAAATCGAAGAAACCTTGAAATTGAGGGTTTTTTTTCTATTACTTTTAGTACGTTCTAGTGTGAGAAGAAGCCGTAGAGAGGGAGAGCCCGGAGTCCTCTTGGTCTGGTTTTTGCCAAAAATCGATCAGCTAGCGCTGCTGACGACGTTCATTCAGCAGCAGCTTCAGCCTTCCCCCTTCATCACTCCCACGCGCGCGCGTCTTTCTGCGGTGGGCTCGAGCAGCTCTTGCTCAATTCACACTTGCATTACATGCTCCACAAGGCCACTCCTACTCTCTTTTTTCTCTCCTAATAACTCATTCTCTTGCGCTAGTAATGCTTTTGATTTGAGCTTTCTGCATTTCAGAATCATTCAGAAGCAATCCAGAAAGATCTTTCACACTATTATCTGCGGTTAAAAGTTACGAAATATATGCCATAACTCTCATTCCCAAATAATCACAAATCTATTGATAACGTGGCATTTTTTGGACTTCTAGATGTTCGGAAATTCTTTATTCTCTCGATTTTGTGTTGCCTTCTTATTTGAAAATGTTTGGGCCCATTTTCTGCCTCAAAAAACTTTTAGCGCCTTGGTACTGAATAACTTTCATCAGAATGTTTCGGTCATTCCCCAAAAATAGTTGAGAACACAGGTCCCATCAGGAGCTATTTTTGAAAAATTTCACTACCTTTTTAGTTTTTTTGTTTCTAGATTACTCGGGCTTTCTATACAACGTTCATGCATACTCCTTCGTCTTTTTTGCATTTGTTATTTCTCCACACGCGAATCGTGGACTTCCAAGACCTTTTTGCTCACCAGAAGACATTGCAGAAGCCGTTATGGCCTTCTATGCATCTGATGACCAGAGACCGTCGGGTATGTCAAAGTCCGCGACGTTCCACAGCTTCAGCGAGTCGCACGACGAGAATCTGATCATGCCATGGCGCGACCGTTATCCCGGCGCCTGGGACTACCCGCCGGCCGAATCGAGCAGTAGCGACGGCTACGAGGACGAGGACGACGTCGTGGTCGTCGGCCAAGACATCACTGCCGACTATCTCGGACAAATGGTCCTCCACGACGTCGTTTCTAGTCATCCGAATCCGGACGTCGAGTTTGACGAGCAGGAAGAAGAAGAGCGAACGACGACACCTACGTCAGAACAACTGATCGAGGAGAATAAGATTCGGAATGGGCAGAAGAAGAAAGGCGACTTGATGAAACGAAGCAGCACCTTTACTTCTTGGCTCAACATGTTCGTCAACAAAAGGCGCAGCGGCACGTCGTCTTCTGCTTCTCAGCATCGCTCCTACATACGTCCTTCTGTTTCTCTTTGTACGAAACTTTCTGGTTTTTTTTTTGGTTCAATGCTGTCGTAAGGAAAACAAAAAGCACCAACCTCTCTTCTCGGATTGAAAAAAGAACTTTCATAGTTCACTAGAAATAAATGTTTCTAGTTTACAAATTGCTTTTTCAGCGGTAGTCCAAGAAGCAACGGTCCTAGGGTCAGATGGTGAAAGCGTCGAAGTTTCTCCTTGCACGTCGGATCAAACGCCCACTGGCGTTCCGCCAAGGTTTTCCTTCTAACAAATCAAAAAGGGGAACCCTCGAAAATTCAGGCCTTTCTATTCTAGTTTTTCAACTGGATTTCTTTTCATTTTCTCAAAACACCGTATGGCGGCCAAAATATGTAAATAATACACAAAATCGGCATTCGAGGAACGGTCACAAAAATTGGTTTCAAAAATGATAGTGACTTGTGAGTTTTACGCGTGAAAATCCAGTTGGAATTGTTTGGGCTTTTTGAAATGCCTATTTCGAGTTCTTTGCATGATCATTTTGAACGAAAAACAACTCGAAATCGCCTTCGAACACGTCACAGGAAAGCGTGCGCGTGAAGTTTTGCAATGGCTGTAGACACCGAGACGCAATAGTTGCTTCGAGAGTTTTACGAAAATATTTAAAAATGTTTGGTTTTTTCTTGTTAAGAATGAATTTAGAATTCGCTAAACTTTTTTTCCGCAAAGACTTTTTTTCACCAATTTAGTTCGTTTCATGACGAGAACAGGAAAGGCCTATTATTAAAAGCAAAGTTTTTTTCCGGAACGACCTTAGTTTTCAAATTTAAATATTTTTTTATTTTATGCGTCACTCATTTTCTATTCTTTTTTTCTTTAAAAGTTGCTGTTTTGAAGGTATATCGTGAACGTGAAGATGCGTCAGAAGCCTTCGAGAAAATGGAGTGAGGTTCGTTTTTATTTGATTTCCCTATTTATCACTTTTAATTGAAGTTGTGCAAAAAGGAAATGGTCAGGAAATACATTTGTTGAAAAATTTACTCGCAATAGATCTTGTTCCCGTAAAAAACGTTCCCTAGTGAGTAGGAACGTTACGACAAGAAAAAAAAATTGATAGATCAGGGATTTTTTTAATTTTTCTTCTGGCCGATGTGTCTATAGTGGCATAGACGAATAAACAAGTTCCTCAAAATTAAAACGGAATTTGTCACTGAATCGGAGAATTAAAGAATTCAACTGGTTAGATTTTTTTCGGATATATAACGATGTGGGTTTTTCATCTGAATAACTCGAAGCGTAAAGCAAAAATAAAATTAATGGATCTTACGGTAGAAGCTGCCGTACCTTGGAAAAGTAATTGATTTTTTTTTCAGGAGGAAATCCAAAAGCGTCTTTCGCTCCCTGCTGACCTCCGACTACCAGTCGCCGTTGTGGAAAAATTAAACCGAACGCCGACGTTAGACCAACCGCTGACGAGAAAAAACCGCCGTGCCTCTCTGGTTAGTTTTTCATTCACGGAAATTGCAAAATGTCGAGGTATTGGAGTTTGATGAAAGGGTACTTTACAAGGAAGGTCATTCATTTTACGGTTTAGAATTTCATACAAATTCGCTCAAACACTCTTTCTAGATCTAGATGGAGATTCCTCATGATCGCTATCTGCGCAAACCTAGTTTTTTAGATATAATTTTTCAAAATTTTTTAGGCCTCAGTTTCCGACCCTCAAAATTGTTTATCTTAAAAACTAGAAGCTGGCGCGGGTTGCAACTTTTATGGGTGATCATATTAACCTTCAGAAATCGTTTAAGAAAATTTTTAGGAAATTCCAGACCCCAAAGTAAAATGACTTCCCGTGTTAGGACCTACTGAGCCCAAAGAAGTAGAAGAAAGTAATCTTTTTGGTTCTAGTCAATTTATGGCACCGTAGTTGCAAGGGTCGATAGGCGCGGGGACTTTGATTGTCAGTGAAGTTCACTTATTAAACGGTGTTTTTGTTAGTGGAGGAAAATGCAAAACCAAAAACGATGGGAAGGGAGCCAAAATTCTGCCGATCTCATGTGACGGCATGGGAAACACGCGTCAACAACAGGAAATATTAAAGGCGCATGATCAATGGGTCGTGAGACGAATCGTTTTTTCATTTTAAAAAAACGCAATAAAGTTCCAGAAATAAAAATCAGGGTATCTTTTTGACAAAAAAGTTTCATTTTCAGAGCGAAATCGGTTTTGGCAAGTTGGAAACGTACGAGAAGTTGGAAAAGCTCGGCGAAGGAACCTACGCGACAGTTTACCGCGGAAGATCGCTATTGACGAACAAATTCGTAGCCCTCAAGGTAGTGAAATTTTTTATATGATTCACGCTGTCGGAAGCACCTTAGAAGAGGCATCGTGACGGCATAGTCTGCGTGCCACGACTTGAAATTTTACTTAACGACATTCCGCTGTTTCGCTGCGTGCGGCCCACGAAGCGCGTCGTTGGAAAAGCCGCCGTGTCGTGGCATCCAGACTATACGAAGGCGTCAGAGAAAAAAAAGTAGCTAATTTTTCAAATGAGCTGTCAAAATGTCGCGATGTTTTATAGTGAGCCTGTTTCGAATGCCTTTATAGTGATTTGAACTGTCTTGCATTAAAAGAGTTTTTGAGATTTTAAAAGGAGTTATAAACAAAAATAATCCTCGGAACTTAATATTTAACAAGGCATTACTTTTTACAGGAAATACGGTTAGAACAAGAGGAAGGCGCGCCGTGCACGGCGATCCGAGAAGTATCGCTTCTGAGAAATCTGAGGCACGCCAACGTCGTCACCCTTCATGATATTATTCACACCGATCGACTTCTTACTCTAGTTCGTTCTTTCTTTTCAGAAAAAGTCTGTGAAGTTCTAAAAACTGAAAAAAAAGTTGAAACATAAGTTGCCTGTTCACGGCTGGCCGGAATAAATTAAACTGTGTTAAATTCTTTCTTTAATGGCTCAACCATCCTCGAGTGGGCTATAGCTGAACTCAAATAAGTTGAAAATAATGTAAATTAATAATAAGCTTTGAATATTTTTCAACAATCAATTGAATTTTTAGTTTAAAAAAACACATTTGATGAACTATTTCAATAAATAACTTTCCAAGCAACTTTGTTTTCTTTCTTTTTTTGAATGAGATTTTGAGCTGAAGTTCTTCAAAATTTTGGTACTACGACTTGAGCAAGTTTTTCTTTTGCGAAGAGTACTGTATGTAGAAGTCCGCATTTGGCGTGTTTGCACATTGCGCGTGGCCCATCTCCGCGTTTTTTTCCGAGTTTTTTTTTTAATTTCATGAAAATAGATTAAAACTTAAGGAAACAGTTGAATTGAATCAACGATTCATTCTGAGTTATTATGAAAAAAAAAAACTAAAAATTTCAAAATAACAATAATGTCCTCCTCATATGTATTTTCTCACCCTTCATATTGATTAAACACACTGAAATGAAAAAAAGGAGATAGACTACGCGCAATGTGCAAACACGCAAAGTGGGCGCGCCAAATGCGGACTTCCACATACAGTGCTTTTTGCCAAAGGAAAACTCTTGTAGTAGCACCGAAAATGATACGTTTTCCAGGTTTTCGAATACGTCGACCGGGACTTGAAGCAATACATGGACTCATTCAACGACTACTTGAATATGAACAATATCCGGGTTAGACTTCCCCCCACAGTTTTTTATTTTTCTTCTCTTTGTTTTTCAGCTTTTCCTAGTTCAACTTCTTCGCGGATTATCCTACTGTCACCAAAGGAGGGTCCTCCATCGTGACTTGAAACCACAGAACCTTTTGATTACCGCCAAAGTACGAAAACATTTTGCTATCCTTGACAAGAATATTGTTTCTAGCTGGCGACTTTTTTCATTCTGAAAGTTTCAGGGAGAACTGAAGCTGGCTGATTTCGGACTGGCGCGAGCGAAATCCGTACCGACTAAAACCTACTCGAATGAAGTTGTGACATTGTGGTATAGGCCGCCCGACGTTTTACTAGGTATCCAATAAATCCCAGTATTGATTGCATTTAAACATTTTCAGGCTCAACTGATTACTCAACGCACATCGATATGTGGGGCGTTGGGTGTATATTATTCGAGATGGTCACAGGAAGAGCTCTGTTTCCTGGCTCTACTGTCGATCAGCAGCTTGGCCTCATTTTCAGGTTCAACTTAAAATAAATATATAGTCAGTCTTCCCGCTCTTGAAAGGCGATATCTACCCAGATTAGCAAGGGTGACGCGTCTTCTGATAAGACCATGGAAAAAGGGTACTTTGACAAAGGCGAGTTTTCCTTTTGCGAAGATTACTGTATGCGAAGTTCTGCATTTGGCGCGCACACTTTGCGTGTTTGCACTTTGCGAGTGGTCCATATCCGCGTTTTTTTTTTCAGTTTTGTTTTAAATTTTATGGAAGTAGATTAAAAATATTAAAAATCAACAAAACAGTGGAGTTGGACCAACTATTGACTCTACATTATTATTAAACGAAGCTAAAAATTTTAAAATAAGAATTTTAAAAAAAGGAGATGAACTACGCGCATTGTGCAAACACGCGAAGTGCACGCGCCGAATGCGGACTTCCACATACAGTACTCTTTGCGAAAGGAAAACTCGCTCACTAATGCCGTGTTCAAAGTGATTCCGTGAAATTCAAAATAGCCGTCAGAGAAAGAGAAAGTTAACTAAATTTTAGAGGGTCAGAGACAATTTCGCATTTCGCGGAAATTACTTTGAACACGGCATAATAATAACTGCCGCGTCGCGTATTTACGCAACGCTTTACCCTTCCAATCTACCCATCCTCTCAAAGTTGACTATAGACATGAAACTTGTGAACAATATCACTGAGAAACGTCTCGATTCACTTGGCTTATTGGCGAATAACTCGGCCACTAGATTTTATTTTTTTTCTCAATTTTGTATCTCTGTTCGAAAATGACTGTTGAGGTAGGTAAAAAAAAAATGAGATATGGTTGTTTCAAGTTTGAAAAGTCATTATTTTATAGAATAACACAAAAAGAAATGAATTTTCTTGTAAGAAAGTATGTTGAAGAACGCTTGGCGCGCCACGACCGGACCGGCATCCGACGATCTGCGAGCGGCCGGCCTTCCAGCCCTACAGTGACCGCGAATACCACCACCAGCCGCTGTACCCTCAGATCCCGCGTCTCGAAACCTACGGCTACGAGCTTCTTGTCAAGTTCCTCCAGTACGAGGGCCGGGATCGCATCTCTGCCGCCGACGCCATGCGTCATCCTTACTTGAAAAATATCACTGCCAAGGTTTCAATTTTTTAAGACCCTAAAAAAAATAGTCGGAAATACTTATTTTAACTGATAAAAAAACGTTTTAGATCGCTCACCTGCGCGACGAACAGTCTGTTCTCGAAGCAGAAGGGATCAAGATTGAACGCGAGCGGCCTCTTTATGAACGAAAATCCTATGACCTTATGAAATATATATGAAAACAGAAACCCGTTTCATTCTTTCCAAGGCTTCATCACGGGTCGTTTTTTTTTCTCGGTTGTTCTCTTTTAGTTTTCAGTGTACTTTTTTCCTTCATTTCTTCTCCATCAGATGATTCTCAGGGTAACTTTTGTGTTTTGTTCTTCTCGATATTATTGAAGTACGGTAGCGCGGCTGTGCCGCCTGCGGACTTGACGTTGTGCAAACACTTTTCTTTTAATTTTCTGATCTGGAGACTCAAGCACTGGCATTTCGAGCGGGGACGCGCCGGGTGTCTCTGCCCTTTTTGGCCTTTATAACTTAAAGAAGCTGATATGTTCCGATTTTTTTTTTTCAATGACCATGATGTTTAGATTCAAATCAAGTTTAAAGCATAAATGTCAACCTTCAAATTTTTAATTCGAAAATTCTTGTTCGAAATACTTGCTCAAAAGTTCTTGAAACGGGTTTACAACTAAGAAAGGATATTATTGACCGCAAAAATAAGCATAACGCATTTGAAAGAGGTTTTTTCAATCAAACGGCAAAAATAAAAGCCGGAATTCACTCGCGTTCACCTGCCGGTGCCTGAGGGGCGAGAGCGTGTCAAGATTCGAAGTAGGTCGTGGTTTCCTCTCTTTTTGGCTTTTTCATCGAAAATATGTTTTCACGCAGCCGGTATATCAAACCTGTTCAAAGCGTGCAGTAGTCCCTATATGGTCTTTTGATTTTTTGCTCAGATTTGAATATCAGAAAAAAAAAAAGTCTTCTTTTGTTAATATTTTTCATTCAAATGACGCTAGTTTGTTGAGATTTTCGCATGGTAATGCTTCTTCTCATAGAGTTCCGATACCTCGGTCTTCACCGAATCTTGAGCGCGTTATTGCGCTTTCAGTACCTGAAAACTAATTTCTTCTAACTGTTTAGCGCTTTTTAACCTTTTTCTAGTTTTTTTTTTTTAGAACGAAATTTGAATTCATTTCATTATTCAATTTTCGCTTCTTTTTTCGTCCTAAATTTTTTCATCCTTCCTTTATACTCGGACTTCAGTAGCGCGAACCGGACTTTAGGGGTGTCAGCGCTCTTAAGTTATCTCTAGAATTTCTCAGAAACATCCGGTTTCCGTTACCCGTGTCCGACTAAATGAACTTTGCCATTATTACTATATTTTCATAGAAAATTTCGTTTATCCAATTGTTTTGTGCTGATTAGGGACGGGCCTTGATAGACCAAATCATTTCTGAACTTCATTTAGTTTTTCTGCTTTTTTTCATATACCACTTTGTAAGAATCTGCATTACGCTGTGATAGGAAACATTCTTTTGAACAGTCTGAAAAAAAATCCTGTTTGAACGAACTTTCGTCCTTGTTTTTTTTTTTGAATCGTTTTCGTGCTGTAAAAACTTCCGTATGTCAGTGAAAAATTAATAAATATTTTACTAACATTTTTTTCAGCAAATTTGAGGTTCTTGTGCCTGCAATTTTTTTCTAAACGGTCAAAAGTTAGATTATAAGAGTTTAGAAGAATGGAAGTGGACAATGCCAGGCCGACTACCGCCTCAGTTCCCCAGAGAAATTGGGAAATGAGCAATCAGGTTTATATTCAAAAGATGTTTTTTTTCTACTTTATTACAAACTTCGTATTGAAAAAAGTAGATAACTACGCTGGACAGTGTGTATGAATATAACGACGTGATGCAAAACGAAATTCGTCAGGCCAAGCCTTGGGACAAGGACCCTCATTATTTTAAACAGGTTTGATTGACTATTTTTTTAAGTATGAGAAATACCAGAACTGTTAAAATGAAATGTTTATTTCGCTCAACGACAGATCTGTGGCGCGAAGGAAGAGAACCGGAAAAAGTAATATTTGCCTCAACTTCGATAAGGATTCACTTTAATTTAAAAAAATATTTTGTCGAATTGAAGAGAATAAAAAAAGCAATCGTTCAGAAAAATTTTTTTCTGCCAATTTGACCTAATTTCTTGTTATTACCTCCTTCTTTATCATACATTTCCAATTTTATGGAATAATACCTTTCTAATTAAAAAAAAACGGTTCACTGTATGAGTTTTTTTCACATAATTGGTGAACTTTTTCCGTTTTCAAGTATTTTTATTCCAAGTATTTCGATTCAGGTGAAAGTTTCGGCAATCGCATTGCTCAAGATGGTCATGCACGCGAAGCGGGGTGGAAATTTAGAGGTGATTTTCGTTGAGCTATCAAAAAAAAATAATTCATTTATTTTTTTCTGTTCTTTGAACGTCGTGGAATCTTCTATAGTAATGTAAAGTTCAAACTTGAAGGTTATGGGCCTGATGCAAGGAAGAATCGACGCGAATTCTTTGATTATTCTCGACGCCTTTGCACTTCCAGTTGAAGGCACGGAAACGAGGTGAAATATCTATTAAAAGTTCTCTTCGTATCGTTCAAGTTCTTGTTAGAGTTCAAAATTTCTCATTATTGAGAGACAAACTTATTTTTAAAAAAATTTGTCGACTGAAACATTCAATCTCCTTTTTCAGTCTCCTCAATAAAAAAAAATAGGTAACTAAAAATTCGTTGATTGATGCCGTGTTCAAAGTGATTTCGCGAAATCCAAAATTGCCGCCAGAGAAAGAAAATATAACTAAATTTTGGAGAGTCAGAGATCATTTTGCATTTCGCGGAAATTACTTTGAACACGGCATGAGAAAATGACAATGCTTTTAAGTATGTTGATTGGAAAACGTGAAAGCACGGAGTTTACTGAGTCATGTACAAAAAAAAAAATGAATTGCAAAATTACTCGACGCTTTTTTCTTTTTTTCAAGGTATTTATTCAGAGTCAATGCGCAATCCCAAGCCTACGAGTACATGTCGATCTATACGGATCTTTGCGATACGGAAAATCGTAAAGAGAAGGTGAAAAGACTCCAAGCCTTGAAGAAACAGTTTTGGTTGAGGTCGTCGGGTGGTATCATTCACATCCCGGTTATGGATGCTGGCTCTCTGGGATCGACGTGTCGACACAAACTCTGAATCAAAAGTACCAGGAGCCCTGGGTGGCTATCGTCATCGATCCATTGAGAACGATGAGCGCTGGGAAGGTTTTTTTTGCTTAATTTTTGAAATGTTTCAACCGATTGTCGAATTTTCAAGATTATTTAAAGAAAATGAAGCTATCTAGTTTGCGCAAGCAGGTTCTTAAAGTAAGCTTTTTTTTGAAGTAAATTTTTTTTTACCATCAAGTTGAGGAACATTTATTTTTATATAGTATATAGTTATCCATGGAGAATTCCGAACTCAATCGGTTTTGAAATGTTTTGAATTGAAAAAAAATGATTGAAAGCTTAATTTATTTCTTCGTGTTCTTTTTTTGAACCATCATTTCATCATAATTTATTCAAAACGAAGAAATTATTATAGTGACATCTACTAGGATTTATTAAAAATGAAATAGACAAAATAGAAAGTTTAAAAATTAGCAGAAATTCCCAGAAACTTTTGAAAATAATGAACATTGCTTTTCAATTAGGTTGTTGAAATTATTTAAAGAGAGGACCGTGAAAATATCAAATGTTAATATTTGAGGTCGATATCGGGGCTTTCCGAACGTATCCCGAAGGCTACAGACCACCAAACGACTCTCCATCTGAATATCAATCGATTCCTTTGAACAAAGTATCTTTCACATTTTTTTTCAAAAATAATCCTTTTTTTTTTCAGATTGAAGATTTCGGCGTTCATTGCAAAAGATATTATTCTTTGGAAATTTCGTTTTTCAAATCGGAAATGGGTAATTTTATACTTATTATGTCGTTTTCAAAGTAATTTCGCGGAAGTTAAATCTCTGGTTCTCCAAAAGTTAGGTATCTTTTTGCACCTTCTGACAATTGTTTTGAGTTTCACAAAATTTCTTTGGACTAGGATATACGTTTTCCAAGTCCCAAACTGTCCAACGCAACTTCAGATGCTCAAATCTTGAAGACGTTGTGGAAAACGTATTGGCTGAGCACTTTGAGCACTTCTCCGCTGTTTTCCAACGCCGAATTCATAAATAACCAGATGAAGGACATCGCGCAGAAGCTCTCGGCGGTGAGATTTGGACTCTTTCTATTTCTTCATAATTAATTATTCTTATTATATGAGAAGAATAATCAAAGTTTTCCTTTAATTTATCTTTATTATCATCATCAAAAATTATTGATCTGTTTTTCATCGCGTTGATAAGTATAATAAAAAAAAGGTTAGAATAAATTTTTTTTTTTCAGTATTGTGACTTAACTTCCTTTTTAAAAGAGCTATTATATCAATCTTCCAGCTCGAAAGAAAGTTTCTGACGGCCGAGAAAAACGTTGATGGATTGGAAGGCCTTGAAAAGGTTGGTTATTTCCGTACATCAAAAATGCTCATACTTAGAGAGGACCTTATCAGCAAGAAAAAAGAAATTTTCTCGGTCAGTACTGTTTTAATGAAAGAAGTTTTTTTTGGCAGGTGGTGACGGATGCGGAAACTGTTGGCGACGAGTTGGAAGCTGCGCGGATCTCGCAGTTTGTCAAACGCGCTCTGTTCGACCGCAAACACGCGGGAGCCATCTGCTGCAAGCCTCCACAGTCCGCCGATGAAGCCATGTCGGAGGACTTGACCGAAGACGCCGAAATGCACTGATTTTCAGCTTTTCTCGAACTGAATAGCCAAATTCGTTGTATTTTTCTTGCACTATAACGCTTTTCGAATGTGATGTAGCTGATCATCAATTTTTTTGGTCACTATAGATCACATCTGTTTAGGGCGCCGGGTCGTGATCCAATAGAAAAGAAAAAAAAAAAGAAAAAAAAAGTGAAAACTTCTTTTCAGTAATAAAACAGCACTTACTGTGCTCATTAAGACGCTAAGACTCTCGTTGCCTTCAGAATTTGGTCATAAACAAATTGTGAAAAAAAGGAAAATTTTTTGAAAATATCCTTGTTCCTGAACAGAGTGTGCAATAATGACCGGCCGCCAAGTTTTCTTCAAATTTCCTTGATAGTAGGTTTTGTTTCGCTAACTTCTTTAATATCTGCACGAAGTCTGAAAAATTGTCATTCATTATTTCTCAATTTTACACATACCTTGAACTTTTTTTTTAGATTTACCTATCATATTCTCTATTCATGGCTTTTAACCACGAAAGCGTTTTAATCGGGTTAACCATTAATTCAAAATAAAGAAACAAAAAAAAAATAAAACATGAATAATAATCTTTTTTGTTTTTGTTAATTTGACGTGAGACCATCTGTCATTACCATATTTTGTCAACCCTTGGAATCAACCACCTTTTCAAATGCTGTCTCGCAAGAAGTGCTCCACGAGCAAGGGTGCGAGGAAGTCATGTCAAGCCCCCTCGACGGCTTTTTCCGAGTTCAATGGAAGCGTCACGTTTGACATGAAGGGCAACGAGGTTTTCGAGATTATGATTTTTCAATTTCAGTTTGTCATAAAGTGCGTTAGATATTCTCAATAATCTGAGGTAGAAACATGACATTGGTTTTTGAAGGTCTGTTTTTGAGATATTCTTCTTATTCATTTTTCATATACATAAAGCTGATTCACGGGTGGCTTGAGCCATCAAAAAAAAGGATCCTGACACGATAATAAAAGATACAGTGCCGGGTTAGTGCAGAGTGCAGACATGCCACGTCCACTCAACGTCCATAGGCAAAATCGGATAGGGTCGAAAAAGGCTCCATCCATATGTTCAGAGTAAAGACATTCATTGAGCCTTGAAAATCCCAGAAAAAAAAAATGGAAGGGTCTATAAAGAGCCTCTCTTTGCTACCTTTCTGTGGCCTTTCAGGAAAAAAAAAAGTTGATTTCAATGTTTTTGTAGTGCGTCAACATCCCAGCAAATGGTAAATACAGCCCTCTCTCCACGAATTACTCACTCATGTCCGACAAATGCAATAATGGGTGAATTCGTTTGTCTTTGAATATTTGCTAATAAATTTTTGATAATTCCAGAAAGTTTCTGGATGAGATTGCGTTGCTCAAGCGTGGAAAAATTGACCGCGAGGCTCCTCTTCACCCCTACAACAGGAGTCGTCAGAAGTTTGTGTAAAAGAATTTTTTCCCAAACTTTTTCGAATGTCGTATCTGAAAAGAGTGTTTGGTTCATTTAAAATGATCTTTCACAGACCTCTGACCAAATACTGTTCTTCGAAATCGACAACATCGGACAGCGATGTGGCAATCACAGAGACTAGCAGGTAATCAATGAAAAAAATGAACTTTAAAAAAAATTATTTAAGAAATGTTTCGGCGAAATAGAAATGATCTTTGGCTTTTCAAAATTATTGTTGTATTTCTCACCCTATGACGGTTATTTTCAGTCCGTTGAAATTACTTTGAACGTCTCTTTTCTGTGATATTTCTTCATATTATTTCTTTTTGGTTTTTAAGGAGTCCTTATTTTTCACTTTTTCATCATTTGCGGACAATTTCAGTGATTCTGCTGTTCTTTCGTCAAAGGTCAGCTCAGCTTCGACAGTTTCCAGCAAGATGTCGGTGAACGATGTTCGCACTCTGATGGTTGGTTGTTATTTTTGCAAAAGAAAAAAAATTTGGGCACACAAATCGCGAAAGAGTATCGTGTTTATACCTGAGACAAATCGAAGAGTCAAGTAAACGAAATTTCTCAGAGAAATTTGAGCCAAACACAATGGAATTGAGGTATACTGAACCTCCGATATGGCTCAAATAAAGCTGAAAAATGTAGTGAAGTCGTATACAATAAAGTTATTTTCATACGGCCTCAGTAAACCTTTCAGCTCTATCTGAGCCATGTCGGAGGCCCCCGGAGGCCTATTTCAATTCCATCGTGTTTTGCATACGGCCTCTGGAGGTCGCACGGTTGACATATTGTCTGGTCAAATTTTGAATTTCAAGCGACTCACTCGGCCTCCAAAGCTTCAATAATTTTCGTGTCGATTAATTATCATGATTCTTTATTAGCACCGCCTTAAATTCGGTGCTTTTAAAGCTCATCGTCGCGCTAATCGTTATAAAAAGATAGTGTGCCAGCGAAGAACCTAGAAAGTTGCCTATATCTCATCGGGCCGCAGGCGATATAGCCAATTCTTCTTGCTGCGAAGTCTGCAACCTCGTCAAAGTCTCGCTGCCATATCGCTCCCACATAAGAGTTTTTAAATTTTCTTTTACATGAGAAAAATTCATCAAGGAAAATTTTTAAAAAGGCGATATAGCGTAACACGTTTGCGAGGTTCCCGCGATATAGCGTTACTCTCGCTGCGATATAGTTCATAGTATTTGGTGGGTTCAAGTCAGCCTCTTGAAATTCAAAATTTGAACAGACTATGTTATTAAATACGCACGAGATTCTTTTAGACGCATTATAGTATATCCGAATTCGCTTTTTGAGAAAATAAGATGGAAGATTAATGCACTATTTATGACACTCTTTTCGCATATTTCACTAATTTTTTCTCAAAAAAATTCAGGAGCCCGTTGGGAACTCAACGACTTATAAGATTGGCAATCCACCACAAAAAGCAACGCTCGAGTATTCTGACGTGGTTGGGGGAGGGTACAGGTGAGAATTCGCTCAGTTTCGGAGATAGAAACTCTTTTGACATATAATAATTCACTAAATAGAAACCACCTTACGTATATTCCAATTTAGATATGAGTTGACGCAGGAAGATCGTGTCTGCTTATTCCAAACTTCGCCGCGCAACTTGGTTCTCATTTCCTACATTCAATGAGAGGACTGACCTTTGTCAACATTTCATCCTATCCTTGTGTAATTGGAAAAAATTTTCCTTTTTTCGTTTTCATCATTTTATGATTCGGATCGTTTAGGTAATTGTATACGTAATGTATGAACCGCGAAAATTAATTTAGAACACGAGTCAAAGTTAAGGATGATGTTTAAAGACCGCTTACAAAAATTTTTGAGCGACCAAACTAGATACTTTATTCTTGCTCTCCAATTTTCTTTTGCAAGGTCCTAATTTGGACAAAACGAAAAACGCGTTTATTATGTGCAACAACGTTTCGTGATTTCCATTGTTTCAAACCGTGTAACAATTAAAACAGGCGGTGATATTTAGTTGTAAAGACATAAAAAGTATTATGCGGATTATGAATGGAAGTTGAACCGGTGTGAATTAATTTAGCAATTGTTTGTACAGAAATAGAAACGGGGCAAAAGTACTGAAATAATCAACCAGATAAATGGAAAAATTAAGGCTTGTGTTCCGAGATTTTCGACACCCACATATGTATATATTATTGGCAATAAATTACAACGTTTCTCTGCTATCGTACTTTTCCAATTATACAGTAGACTGAAGGGTGCAATAGTTTTGTAAAAAAAAAAAAGGAGAAATCGAAGAGCTGAAAACTACAGTAAACTTGAAAGAAATTATTTAACGAAAGGGTTGGGAACTTTTAAAATCTGGCGTATTTAATGTGTAAGAATGAACAAAAGACAGTCGAATGGGTCGCTTAAGAAATAGAGGTGTCATCTCAAAGATACCAGCGGGGCTGCTCCTCGAAGACAAGCGAGCCGTTGGCGCCAAGGCCTTTGAGATGTCGTGGGACGGTGGAGCCGTCAAACAGGACCGAGTCGCGATGGCGCGATCCGCCGAGCTGCTCGTCGGAGCCTGTTCGGGTCGTCACCGTGCTCTCCGCCTTCTCCACCGACGACATGATCAACGGCGTCGCGTAGGGGTTCTGAAAAGTACTCAATTTTTACAATTCGGAAGAATTGCTAAAATAATCGGGAAAGTTAGAGTCATCATAATATTTTAGGATGAATGAAGATCTCAAAAATAAACTCACCGGCAGGTATTCCCCAGTAGTGATGTCATAGTGCATGAAGCGCGCATCGCGGTCGTAATCAAACAAATCGTCGTAGGATGGTGAAGTCAGACCTGAAAAAGTATTTAACTTGGCTCAAGAGACCGGAGAAAAACTACGAAGAAGAAAAAAACTAACCGGAAAAGCGTGGGAAGTAGGAATCTGGCAGATCGCCAGAGCCATTCTCGTCTTTCTGCTTACGGTACATGAACATGCTGCCAGTCGAGTGATTTGGCGGATTCCTAAATGATGACTTGATGGGAATCGAAAGCAATCCAAATGCCCACTTGAGTGACCGACGTAGGAACGTAAAGTAGACGAATGGTGTGTAAAAGCAAAAGTATGCGTATGTGGAAAAGTCGACCAAACTGCAAAATGAAGTCATGTGAGATCGAAATAGAATGACGCCGTTCAACAATTTCAAAAATTTTTTCTTTCTCAACTTTCTAGAAATTTCCAACCACAAAATGAAATGAGCATTCTTGTCAATAAATTAGAGATGGAAACAAAACTCCAAATAGGCGAAAAAAAAACGAACCACAACCCATCGATAGATTTGAAGAACAGCAAAATGGCGCCAATAGTCTGAGTAATGTTGAGCAGGCTGAGGAGTAAGCAGTACACGTAAAACGAAGCCTTGCCTGTAAATTTAACGAGTCTCAGAAATAGCGAGTTCAATACACTGTTGAAAAATAACAGCCAACAGGTCTTGAAAATGAAACTTGTTGAAAAGGAAACCTGTTTATCACCTTGAATTTTTCAAAACTAAAACATTCTTTTTTTATAACGTGAGAATTATGGAACACAAACTTGGCAATATGACGTATTTACGGATGCACGTCAGGGGAAGACACAAAACGAATATATACACCTGTAATATACGTAATCAGATGGGGCGGTCCCTATGAGAGCTAACCAAAGCTGTGGTAGCCGATGAGAGCATCCAAAAGACGAGGCCACCCTCTGAGTGGACGTCGAAGAAGGCATTATCAAACCACGACTGGAAAAATAGAAAAAAATAGAAAAAAAGAAAATTGTTTAAGTGGGTTTTAAAAAAAGTAATTGATTTTTTTGTTCAAAAAGCCGTTCCGCTTATCTATTTCCGTATGAATTAATTTTTCTTCTGACCATTTTAATGGAAAACTTATGAAAGAAAATTCAATTTAGTTTCTTTCAAATAAGGCTTGAACGCCGTTTTGAAACGAAACGTTGAAAAATCTCGAAATGAAGCTTAACGCAAAACATTTCTCTTTGATTCAGCAAAAAAAATTTTTTTTCCTCTTTTATCTTGCTCTTTCCAAAATGGTCTTCTCTTCCGTGCAACCCTGACATAGTACACAGTGCCAACCGCCTCTAACTACCTTGTCGAAGAGTCGGAGTTCGATGAAAAGCTGAATAGCTGTGTGAATGGAGCTGAAGAGGACGGTGGCAAGCAAGGCTCGCCGGATGCTCGTTCCACTGTCCAGATGGCCGAAAAGCAGAGCAAACGATAGAACCGAGAGTTCCGCGGTCAGGTAAAAGTACTTCAGACCGATCCAAAGCGCCTGGAATCGAGGTATTAATAAGAAAAAGCAGCTCAACTCATAAAAATCGTTCTTTTTTTTCCAATTGTGATTTCAAAGTTTTGGACAGTAAGTGGGAAAATATTGACACATTCTGACGTTTTGATTTCAAGCATACGGCGATGACCCTGTTGGACGTCGGTCGCGATTTCATGATTTCAAGTTCTGAACAGGCGCAAATATGCTCCGGTTTTTTTGTTTCAAACTTTCAATATCTCACTGTCCTCAACCGTTTTAAACAAGCCAAGGTCGAAACGAGGTGAAAGGCGAACCCGATCGACAATCTCCTCCAAGGGATTTGTGACGCTGATGACAATGCTCAGCGTGCATCTGGCAATGTTGACGAGGGTAGTCAGGTAGACGAGGAGGAAAAAAGCGCGAAATACTGGTGAGTTTCCGGATCTGAGTTTCCGGACGACTGCCGCACATTTACACAGTAGGAAAACCATGAACAGCACGTTCGGCACTAATATCGCCATGTCCCAGTATCGTACTCTGCAAAAACTTAGCTTTTTTTCGATTAATTTGAAATTTTCATTCAATCGATAGCTAGTTCTGAATGATCATGCCGTGTTGAAATTGCTTTCACGAGCCTTCAGAGAAATAAAATGAAAAACTTTGGAAAGTGACAGATAATTCTGATTTCGCGGTAGAACACGGCATTACAGGGATTTCGCGGACAAATTTCCAGCGAAACTCATCGAAAATCGCTAAACGCTGACAGTAAAAAAAAGCTCCTAGTCAGATATTCATGAAAATGCTTCGATTTGTTGCCTCCGTGAGTGATTCACGACTTCTACCCACCCTAAAACTGGTATCCTCGCGACCAAACAGTTGCGGCAAAAGCCGCGAATAACGACGTGAGTTGGCGAGTCGATGAAGGTGGCGTTGGGGAAAAGGTCGTCGACCCAAGAAGGGCTCTCCTCCAAGTCAAACTGTTCCGTCGACAGGTTCGACACCTGGCCGAGACTTGTCCCTGGGTTATCGGTGAACAGCACCGACATCTCTTTTCGCTAAAAGAGCACAATAAAAAAATGAAGCAAAAAATGGAGCCAACGAGAGGAGCGAAAAAGTATGCGCAGAAACAGAATTCTCGAATAACATAGGAAAAAAGGAAAAGTTTTTTTGAGGACCTTCAGGAGGTGCTGAAAAGGTCCTGCTCAAAGTTCTAAGAGTGGAAGCTTTTGAAAACCAATTTTAAAGTCTCTTAGGGTCCTTTTAAAGCCACTGAGACCTTTTTAGGCGGTTTCCAGAATTTTTTTTTATGAAGATTCACAAGTGAAACATGTTGGGGACCCTTGAAAGATCTTTTTTGCTTTTCCGTTTTGTCCGACAAAAAATAAATGAGGATGAGAAAGAAAAAAAGGTACTTTTTGAATTTTTGAATTCTGAATTCTGTAAGGCTTCAATAATAAAAAGAACTACCGAATTGACTTTCATGTCGAAAATTCAATAATTTTTCAGAAAAGTCTTTAAAAAGAGGAAAAAATTAGTAAACGTCGATAGATGATTCATGGATAATCAAGGGATCAAAGCGAATAAGTAAGCAGGAAAAAGAGCGAGGAGGAGAAAGTTGAATGAATGAAGGTGGGAAAAATTTTGAATCGTATGGATCCGAACGGAAACGAGGTGAGCGGGGAAAAGGGACAAACAAAAAAGGAAAAAAAAACGGGAGTCGGAGCGACTTGGTCTTCTTTTCTTTTTTTTTTCACTTCCTTGGGCACTGGTGGCGTCAGAGGAGCGAGGACGTGCTACGCTTCAGGCGGAGACGCGCGTCTATCTTTTTGGAGTTTACAATTCATAGAAGCTTATAATCAGCACTTTGGTGAATATTTTTTCACCATGATTCATAGGTTCAAAAAATCATTTTAAAAAAGTACTTTTGCTCAAGAGAAGTATTTTTCGACCGAAGTGGCGGTCATTTAAGTTATCTAGACCGTTTCAAGAAATAAATTACAAGATTTCAATGAAATTTTAAATTTCCTAAGGAGTTGAAGATTCCAATGTTTTCTCAATGATTATTAAATACAAAAATGAAACATACTCTTCCAGCTCCTAAAAAAGACTACGCGCGAAAGAAAAGCTCTAACAAATGATAAAAAAAAAGAACGATTCTAAAGCGAGCGCCAATTGGTTGAGGTGTAATTGACTTAGCCGCAACCGAAAGCCAAAGCCCAAAAGTTTCAGTTATCGAATTAGTCGACGCCTCTTTTTTCGTCCCTTTATTTGGTTTTTCGGCGAATAGAGAAAAAAAAATGATTCGATTATTGTGGAACTAAGAAAAAAGAACGGATGAGACGAAGCGTTTTTGAAGAAAAAGATAACAGGACATAAAATAGGATAAAAAGAAACCATAAACTTTGGACTGCGCTTCGATGGCATGACTTCTGAAAACCGGAAATTATGATTGGTCGAAGGAAAAATATATATATATATATATTCTCTTGTGACTTTCAGAAAATGACGAAACATTCTTTTTTATAGACACCTTCCAGTTAACCGAGGCAATGAAGAACCTAGATAGCGCCAAATAACATTGTCGCAGATTGGATAAAGATTAGATGAAAAGAGACATGTGCGGAAGGCCAAGGTAAAACAAGGAACAAAGAGGAACAACGGCGCAACCATCTGTCCGTATCACCTGTCGGCGGCGACTGCTCAGTGTCGCCCCAGAAAGCCTTTTCTGAGGAATATAGCGAAAATATTGCATACAGTAAGTCCTGAGAAAAGAGCTCACCCATCGGCAAGAACTTTCCAAATCATCACGTTACTCTCGAGCTTTGCTCATCAAGATTAATTTAAGACAATGACGTATGAAGCTGTTGAACCCAAAAAATTTTTTTTTG
The DNA here is from genome assembly GCA_904845305.1 of Caenorhabditis auriculariae. Lineage (NCBI taxonomy): Eukaryota > Metazoa > Nematoda > Chromadorea > Rhabditida > Rhabditidae > Caenorhabditis > Caenorhabditis auriculariae. The sequence goes on from CAJGYM010000096.1 coordinate 207,513, forward strand.
AAAACATCTGGCAGAGTAGGAAACCTAAAAAAGGCCCAATGAAGCCAACTCGGAACAGAACGCCTCGAAGATTAATTCACTGAAAAACGGGAGAAGAGAATGCGGTTTTGTTGACGTCGCAAAAAAGGAGAAAAAAAACTTCGATGAGCAAAGTCCTAAACGAAGATGAGAAGAAGATGCTGACGTCTCGTCAAAGTCATCATCATGATCATCAAAGAGAAAAATAAATTTTTAGGCAACCACTTATATCTGAGAGTTCAGAGAAAGATTGAGATTCGTATTTTTTCAAAGAGACGAGTGGCAAAACTTGAGGATAAAAAAGTCTCGGTATCTCCTGAAATTTGACTGATCGACCTACCCTCAATAGATCTTGACTTTGTTGAGATTAGGAAACTTTTTCAAGACCTACCTCATCCCCTCGCATCAGGTGATTAATATGCTTTTAACACCGTTTTTTTTTTCAAAAAAGACCATAGTTTTGTAGAGCAAAAGTGCAAAAAAGCTCTGTTTACAGTAATTTTTTTCCACCTGCACTTCAAAAACGTGACCGTTTCTCGGGGAACACCCTATAACCGTGAGTTATTTGATGATTAATTTCCTTTTAATTTCGATCTGAAAAGCTTTATTGACTGATCTATCCCCCTCTTGATTTTTTTTTTCAAAACTTCGGGTAAGTTCAAAAGTTTTTGAATGATTACTTGGCTCCTTTCTAAATCCTTTAAAATATTAAGCTAATGAATTGACCCCTTCGAAAGCTTTGAGAGTTTGAGCCCTATAATAAGACTTAGATCAGTTAATCAAAGCTAAAAAAGTTACCCACCTTGAAAAGTTCCTTGATGTCAAAATGTATTAACAGTGGTTCCTTTCAAATCAAAAAAAAATTGAGGAATCATCTGATATCACCTTTAGTCTAAGACACGTTCTACAGTACATATTAAAGAAATATTCAAAATTTGAGGCAGACTTTGCAATACGCGAAAATTCAATGAAATGTACGGTAAGACAGCTTCGAAAAAAAGACTGAATAGGAAGAAAAAAGCCGAACTTGAGGTGCAACAAAACTCCCGCTGGCGACGGGCCCCGTCTCCTCATCGATTTGTCGCCCACTTGCCACTCTGCCTAATAATGTGCTGACACGGCCTGGTTCTTCTTTTTTTTTATTAGATTGGCTGTTTAGTTATGATTTTTTTTTTAGATATTCTTTCGAAATCCTTCTTTTCTCGGTGCAAAATAATGGAAAGATACTTGAAAAAAAATTTGAAATTGCTCAACCTCTGGACGCAGTTTCGTTTATTTGATAGCCGCTTGAGAAAGCCAGAAAAAAAACCCAAATTCAAAAAAGGTTGATTTCTTTTACAATTTGAAAGCTTTAGGGGCCAGAAGCCATATCTAGAAACTACAAACTTCTCATTGAATGTTCAGTAGTTATAAGAAAAAAATCTTCTGATAGTCAAATCACTTGAGCCAAACTACGACGAGTTGTGTGACACGCCGAATGGCTAAAAATTATTACTGCGCGAAAAACCTTTCGATTATCTGACTTCTCTGACTTTCCTTCAAAAATACGAAACTATACGTAATAAAGTACAAAACTCAGCTGGCCTAGGAAAGATTGGCTTCAAAAGTTTTTGAAAAAACAATATTAAAAATTAGTTTTAAGCCCCGGGAGGCGGTGTCGACAAAAATGAACGTTTTGAGAGGTAGTACAGACTTTAATTTACAAAAATTCGAGAGGAGGGGTTGGCGACCTTTAAAAATGGTCAAGAAATAAATCGACTTTTTTCCTAGCGCTGAATGATGCACAAAATTTGAAAAAAAAACCTTTCCACTTCTTAACGCCAAAGTCATCAGCAAGCTTCGAATCCCAAGTTTCTACTTTGCAGATTAACTACTTATTCAAAACTTAAAGTATGACATAATATAAAAAAAATCCAACCTAATGGAACTACGCCGAACGAAAGCTTCCCAAGCTTGTGTGTTTGAAATGTGAACGCAAACTGAAGAGGTGCGATGACAGGCCCGAAAACCATGGCGGACAGTTGCTCCTTGAGCACGCATATTCTCAGACTTTGGTTCTTTTTTTTTCTTTTGAAAAGCAAGGAATTGTCGGTTTGAGGTTAGCTAGGTGTTCTCCTTTTAATCTTTGAGAAAAAAGCAACTCTCGGAAATCTGTTGGAAGAAAATAAAATTACAATTTACGGGTTCCGGAAGCACCCCTACTACTAAAAACCTGATGCCGCGTTCAGAGCTAAATTGACTCGATAGGCGAAACAGTTTCTCTGGGTCTAAGGCTCGTGCCGAAACCCAACGGATTCCCACAGTGCCAAATTAGAATTTATCATTCAAAATTCGATTTTCTTTCCAAATGGGCAGAACCAACTAATGACACTGTGGGAGTCTGCCACATTTCCCTTTGAACAAAAAAAACACGCTGTGCAGTTTATAATTTTGCGAGATCTTCCAAATTGCGAAAAGAACTGGAAAATTAGGGCCGGCTCCGTAGCGGCTTTTCTTCTTTGTCTGAGCATCTCGTTACGCTTCAGCGCTTTCTGAGATAATTCGTTAGAAAGAATGAATGTTAAATTTTCCCGTACTCAAACCGTTGAGAAACTATGCGGACCCCACCTATTCAAAGCGCCCGGCCGCAGTACGGTATTTGTGGAAATTGATACAAGTAACTCTTGTTTAAAAATCAAAGAGACCGGCTGGATTCTGCGAAAGTGTACGGATATTTTTTTCGGGTCGCGCAAAAAAAAAGGAAAAAAAAAATCCGTCTCTAGATACGGGGCAGTGTGAACCGGACGGCGAATTCGCGCCGGAAAGCTTTCAACAATCTTTCGAAATTTTCGAAATTTGGACAGCTAAAAGTAAAATAAAAACAATCCAACTTTGAGCAAAACCTCGTCAAAGTATTCAAAACTCGAAAAATGTTGAGTACGCTCATAAAAATACGAGGCGAACATTTGCGGAAAATCTAAAAAGAGTTACGACTCTACGGCTTTTATATCAACCATAGCACTGCGTGTGAAAGAGAGCACAGCACTAACTGCCTGAAATAGCTATTAAATAAGCTATTTTCGAGAGAGAAAAATGTGTGGAAAACTGAAAACACGAGGATCCGATTTCCAACCACCTTTTTTTTTGATGGAATGAAATAAGCTCAAAAAAATATTGAAGTTATTTGAAACAAGTTGTAAGTAACCATTCGGGTTTCTCAACTGCAATGAAAAGACGAGTTGAGAAAATACAGTGAAAACTCAAAAAGCGGACAAACTTCAATCCGAACAGCGTCTAGTTTCCTCAAATAGCAGTTAGAAATGTGTTTTGCAACTGGAATAATCAGATACGTATGCAAACGTACGGCTATTCAGCACTGTTGAAAGCTGTCCGGCGCGAACCCACCGTCCGGTTTACACTGCGCCGTCTCTTCTAGTGATAGGAAAATTTTCAAAAATTTTTCTTCTTGTGCAATGTTTTTGTGATTATACACTTGATATAAAAAGCGACAAGAAAAACGAGAAAAAAAATTGAGAACTCAAAAAATCCCGCCGAGTCACGTGAAAAAATTCCATTTATCAACTGGAGTTTCTTTATCAAAAGAGCGCGTTCCACCGAAATGCCGTATGCCGGTTGGACGCTTTGAACAGGTGGGAACGAGCGTGCGTCGGTCAAACGAGAAACGAAAAGATAAAGCGAAAAAAAAACTGTGATTGAAAAACAAAAGACTCTGTGGTATTTTCGAAGAAAGAGCAGAAAAAAGTAGAACAAGTTCAAAAAAAAAAAACAATGTTCCAGCCAGAAAAAAAAATAAGGAATGATACGGATGAGGAAGTATACAAAAACCGAATGACTATGCCGCGTTCAAATTGATTCCGTGAAGTTCAAAGTATCGGTCACAGAGTGTAAAAGACAACTAAATTTTGGCGAGCCAGAGATAGACTTTAATGTTGAAATTACTTTGAACACATCACGTTTCATTTTTTTGTTATTACGATTTTTCTGCGTCATTAATTTTCTTCTGTTAAAATTTTTGCCTTTTCCTAAAATGCGCAAAAGTCATGAAAGAAATTTTGGCATATCAAAAACAGATTTGAGGGAATCCAACCGGAAAAAACTGGACTGATGAACAAGAATGCTAAATAAATATAAATAGTAAAATCAGGAAAATGAACAAAAATAAGAAATTGACTTAGAGAATGTCGGGTTAGCCTGAAAAGAAAAGTGACAGAATGTCGGGTTAGCCTGAAAAGAAAAGTTATGAAGAAAATTGACTAGAATTTAGATATCACAGGAAAACTGGAAAAATAAAAATTAAGTTTTTTTTTCGCTTCGCAGCAAGGTTGCGCGCCAGTGAATATTTTCAAATAGAACATGGAAGGCGGAAAAAACTTTCAAAAGCGGGATTTCGTGCACCCTTCTTCGCAGTAGGTCAGGAGCCTTTTTTCCCGAAATGTTCAAATTTCATCTTTGATTTCAAAACATGTGATTTTCAGGAAAAGACTGAGATAAGTCCATAAAAGAAACAATGAAACATTATGAAAGAATCGTCGCCACGTGGGGCATCAGCCATGTAACAAATGCTTTTTTCTCATCCTCCTGCAAAAACTCCGCCTACAATTCCTCCTCAACAACGATTTTTTTTCCTATCTATTCCGGCCAGCCGGCAATAAATCGCCAGCCTGTCACGCTGACATGAGGGGCCAAAAGAAGAGAAAAAACCACGTGGTTTCGCAGCTGTCGAAAAGACTGAAATAGAAGTGCAGCAAGTGAGATAAATCGAGTTCCTTCAGATTATATACAAAATCACACAAGTTGTAAAAGATAAATCTATATTTTTTCTCTTCAGTAGTGAAAGCCAAAGCCAGCCTTACATTCATGCAATGGCATTTGAAAACGATGATACTGTGAAATGAATAGAAATAGAAAAAAATATTAAAGATTGCGAAAAGGTAGCTTCATGTCCGTGAAAGTTAGGTTTCTGGCATAACCAGGCTATATTTATTTACGGTAAAAATCAGTTATTAATTTTTTGTAGATTTTTTTTTTCCAAACCGAATTACGAGAGAGCAGTTGTTAACTGAAGAGATGATATAGAAGCGACAGTTATTAACTTCCGCATTGGGTTGAATAAAAGCGCCCAAAACCTTCAAAAAGATATACATATACGGCCTCTAAACCTTGAAATCTTATTCACAACAAACAACTAAACCTTATTTACTCATTGCACCGAAAGCCTTGTTATTTCTTCAATGCTCGCCGAGCAATCCACGTGACATGTGAGGAGATGGCGGAACAAATCACATGCGTTTTTGGCTCAACTTGTCCCATCTCATTTGGTCTTCTCAGCAGAGCATCGTCGGAGCCCATTAAACTGCCATGTAGGTTTTCCGTTATCTTCCGGTACATTGGTTCGAGCTTTTGGTTGGAAAAGTGAAAATCTCATGTAACCTTGCACATCTATTTATAATCAACTTTTCCCGACTTGAAAGGCGAATAAGGTGAATTGGCAAGGGTAAGATTTGGGTACACGAAGCGGCTTTTTGGCGAAAAACACGAGGTCAGACGCAATCATGGAAAACATGTACTTCTAATCGTTCGACTGAAAATTTTCAAAACCATAAAAAAATTAAAGTCATTGAAAAACTGTCGAAAATGAGGTAATTTTTGAGGCTTTTTTCGGCATTTTCTGCACCTTGTGCTAAACAAGAAGATAATGATATTAATTACAGTCTTTGTTAAAATTAGGAAAAAAAACTATGCGAAAAGTTCAACCTTCACAATTCAACGAAAAAAAAAACACGTCATTCTTTGTTCGTCCTCTCTTTGAACTCACCCGGACAAAATGATTCAGCTGATCGAACAACGAGTACCTAGGAAACATGACGATTAACGGGAATGATTGGCGTTTGAAAGAAAAAGAGCGTTTTTTGATAAGAAGAATAATCTGACAAAAGAAAAGGAACCGGTCCGAAACTTGTAATTCATGTTAATAAGGGTGATGAAAAAAAAGAAGTCAAGTTATCACCGCCGCTCATATTTTCTAAACCTAACACGTGAATGAAAAGTAAAAAACCTGGAGCGAACTCGGTTCGATTAGATAAAAACCGATAAATCACTTTCCGCTAGTTTAAAGTCAACCTTCGACTCCAAAGAACGCTAATTGAATTAAAGTCCAGTTTATTTTCTGAAAATTAGAACGATTTTCAAGGTATCGTCTTAATGAAGCACAATTTCTCAGCGATCGGTCAAAAATGTGATAAGAAAAGAACAAATGCCTAAAAAAGAAAAGTTTTAGACAGATGCGGTCGATAAAAAGGCCATCTTTTTAGGGGTTCTGGATCTTTTTTTCGAAAAAAAGAGCTTTTTTTAAATTAAAAAAATACTTATTTCAAAAAAAATAAGATACCAAAAACTCAAATAATTTTTCCACGTGGTTGTGGTGTGAGGTAGCTTCGAGTGTTATTTTTGCACCCTACTAGCCCCTCCTTTTCTTCTCACTTTGTTGTTATTTTGACAGCCTGCTGGAAAAAATTGGAGGCGTGGCCGATTGGTGTTTGCTCATTTTAGAGAGAAGTGGGAACTTACGGAAAAAAGCGTTTGAAAAAAAAAAATCTGATGTCACTTTTTTGAGACATTACTTCAGACATTCATTGTGAACTTTTCTACAAATGTTCCTTTTATCATGAAGAAAATACTTAAGAAGGTGAAAAAATAGATCAAAGGTTCTTGAGTAGCACTTAGATATGTTGTGTGCTGAAACTTGTTTCAAAACAAATATATAATAAAAACCACGAAATCGCCATAAATTTGATTTTATATTTGTTTTCGCTTTTTCGCCTTGAGGCTTAAAAAAATTAGGAAAAAAAAACACAAAACAGAAACGAAGAAAAAAAAGCTGCTGTGTCCATGAAAAAAACATCCGGCAGCCGAGAAGAAGCTCGAATTTCAATTTTGCTCGCACGTTCTTTTTCAAAAAAAGACAAATAAATTATCTCTTGGTTTTTATTTTTTTGCTGAAATAAGAGCTTCAAAAAGCGGCATATTTCGCACAAAAATAAAAAGTCAATATTAGTCGATTTTATTTGTTTTTTTCGAAATAACCAACCTGAACTTTTTAAGAACTTCCAAAGCAACCTATTACATCAGAAACGATGGGAAAAAAATTCCATTTTTTTCAGGTAGTCTTTGAAAAAAATTGAAAAAAACTCGTCAAGCAAAAAAATTTGTTTCATTTATATGGTGTTCTGATCAAAAAGCAAAAAAAAAGAAGAAAAAGACAGCTGAATGTGAATTCCAACAATAAAGATTGAAATGGCGGACTTCCGAGTGGAAATGCGCCAATTCCGGTCGAATGGGGTCGTTGGAACGTCAATGATTTAAAAGAAATAAGAATAAAAAAAACGACTCTTTCGAGCTACCCTATTCCAAGGAAATGGAAAAAAAAATTGCTTTTAGAGCATTTATTCTTAATTTTATCTGAAACCTAGAAACCGAGCAAATTGAGACCTTCTTGAACGAATGAAAAAGTAAATAATGAAAAAACATAAAAATTGACTTCTATCAAACGTTTTTTTAAAAAAAAGAACAACTAAACTGAACGAAACTTGAAAATTGTTTTTAGAAATTTTTTTCTTTCAAAACCAATGAAACAAGGTGGTTTTGACTCACAAAACATGATATTCAACAAAATGCGCGAGTGAACTGTTACAAATTGGCGTCACGTTGGGTACTTCTTTCGCACGAGAAATAAGTATGTGTTATTTGGAAAATTTCACTGTCACGTGCAAATTCGCTACGTGGTGGTGCGCTTCAATTCGAAAAAAAAAGGAATTTTTTTCGCGAATTCAGTCATTCAGAGAAGAAGAGTAGAAGTGAAGTAGAAATAAGTGAATTAAAGTTAGATCAACGTATCTGCATGAGGCTGAAAATTGAAAATTAAAAATTTCTTGATACCAAATTCGTCTCGCTTTTCGAAAAGTTCTAACTGGTTACATAAATTGAACAAAATCACATTCACAATTTCGCTTGAAATGCGAATCAAAAACATAACGAAAAACTTCTTTCCGAAGCATACTTTTCAATTTTTGAAAAAAAAAGTATTCAAAAAAGAAAGAATCTTGAAGTCGGTACGAAAATTAGCAAGAAGTGCGCTCCAGCGAACTATGGGAACTGAACAAAAAAAAAATATTTTTTCGGTTTCAGATTGAATGAAAAACAGTTTAATGAAAAAAATTATTCGATTGAAAAAAAGGCTTATTTCAAGCAACTATTGAATAAAACAGTTTTTTTGCTGTTACCTTAATCAGCCAAATGAAAAAACCACGTTACATAAATTTATCATCATTGATAAACTACTGTTAAAGTTCGCATAAATTTTAAGTAGATTAACAGGAACTGGAACAGGTTTTACAACGTAAAGTGAAAAAAAAGAATGAGAATTATCTAACCTCCAAAACTTTCCAAACATTTGAAAGACCTCCAAACCTGAAAAAAATGAGTTCTCAAATACTTCAAATGGTTACACTTACTTGAAGACGCATCGTATTTGTTCAAGTAACTTATATACTGTGCATCAAAATCAAAGACTCACTTCAGAATTTATAGGTTCCGATGAACCTCTTGAATTTTTAGTGGAACTCTATAAGTAGTAATTCACACATAATAAAAAAATTTACCAGTTTCTTGTAAATACACTGAACCACAAATTAAAAAAATGATTTTTAAGAACTTTAAAATGTTAACAAGGGTTGCGATTGCCGTGTTGGTAATTTCTCGGAATTCAAAAGAAAGTGAAAAAGATAACTAAATTTCGGAAAATCAGGGATGATTTCTTAATTCGCGAAACTACTTTTAGCACGGTCATAAATTTTAAGCAAACTTTATAAAGAAAAAAAGATCTGGACCAATTGATCAACGAGAAAATAAAAAAGGGTAGGAATACAGAGAAAAATCGGCAACAATTATGTCATGTCGAACGTCTTGAAGAAGGTGTCAAGGACGTGTCTTCTTTGGAAAGTTATAAATTGAGCCGACTTCCTGAGAAACGTGTTTCTTTCTTAAAAAAATTTGGATTGAAAAAAATGAAGTTGCAAGATACCTTTTTTTAGTGTTTGCTACCAAAGTTTACTTTAAAAAAATAGCTTTTCGAAGTTGAATGAAAAATTGAGAAACTATTGAGAAAAATAAATTTACTTTGCCAAAAAAACTCATTTGACGCAGCCGCGATGTATTTCATTTTTACTTTTCAGCCAAATTGAGGCTGAATTTGATTGGAAAGTCTCAATGGAGGCTCTAAAAGAAACAAAAAATCTACTCTACTATCTCAAAAACTGGAATAAACGAGTATCTAGACCAGTCAACATCCTAGCGTTGAGTAGACACAAGCAGTATACGTAGAGAACGGGTTCCCTCAATTTTATCCAATAAACTTTTCGGAGAAGAAAGAGGAGATTCGCAAGGGCAGAGGAGTAATTCGATTTGGTGCCGGATCCGTTCAAACAGTTGTAGCTGCTAAAAAGGGGGTAAAGCTTTACAATTGCATCAGCTGATCATTACTTCATTCAAAGTAGCGCAACTTGGCAAACACAAAGCAATTGTAAGTGCAATAAAAAACGAATTGGAAGTTGAGTTGATGCTGTTTGAAGTACGACAAGGTGAAAAAAAAACTCTGAATGATTCAATCAATATGAAATTTGGAAAATTCTTGACTCTCAATTCTTGACTGAGAGAATACAACCTAAAAAAAACTTTACTGGAGGTAAAAATGGTCTGATCTTTATCTGATAATTTCTTTTTTTGAAATAAACAATACTAGGTACAGCCGTTACTTGACAGTTTTCTGCGTCTCTCTGTTCCCTCACCGTCGAACTCAGAGAAAAATAAAAATAGCGCGTCAACAAGAGAGCAGAGAAAGTCCTGCCCTTTCAAGTCGGGAAAAACGGACTATATAGAGGGGCAAGACAATGCGTACCGGCAGCCAAATACTTACTGGAAAACCGCTCAAAATGGTATAACAGCTTCCCTGGCAAAAGAATTTTTTAAGTTATTCCGCGAAGTAAATCGGCTGAACTACAAAGTTGTGGAACGCGCTTGATCGAGTGGGCTACACAACCAGCTTGAACAGCCGACTCGGCTGGGGACCCATTTAAGCGAGCGACATTCAGAATCATTACTATAAGATTGCTAACCGTAACTTTGAAAACTGCTTCATCTGTCCAAACGACTTGACGGTGAGAATCGGCTGAATGACAAAAAAAAACAAAGAGATAGACGGATTCGACGAAATGATTTAAAAATTGATTGACTGGTTTTTCTGCTGAATCATATGAAAAATCTCAAGAACCATTGACCACTGGCATATAGGGGAGCAGAAGAGTCCGAAATAGCCGACACTGCAAAATGAGTTTCTCGGCAATTTGTCGCGGTTAACCTAAAGGCTCAATCGAAAAGAGAAAGACTTTGAACTCTTCTTGAAGACGTTCGTCTCTGATAAGTGCTTTTGAGACAAAATTGAAGCTGGTGAAGATATTTTGACGAAAAATGTATAGTCCATTTCATTGAAAAAAAAAATCGGTAGATCATTGATTAAAAAAAATGTTCGTGAGTCATAAATTCGAAAAGTTTATTCCAAAAAAGGGTAAACATTTATTTCAAATAGTAAGGTAGGAACTTTTTGAGATAGTGATAGAATATATTCGGAGAAGTTATTGCGAAAAGCTATATCCACTTTCTTATTCGATTGTAAAAAAAAGAATTCCATGAACAACCTCGCTCACTAATACCGTTAAAAAATCTGAATCTTATTTTGAGAGAAATAAAAGAATCGGCTTATGCAAAATGGCCGAGAAGCTTTCTCTGAGTCATTGTCGCTCAGTTGTTGGCCCAAAAAAGAGCTGCTCCGTCCGAACGTTCTCCGGGACGACGGAAAGAGTGGAACAAACAGCAGCGTCCGTCAGGAGGACACCTCCTCTCTCCTCAAGTCGTTCCTTCGTTTGTTTGGGTTGTGAGGGAAACTGGCTCTCTTTTAACGGACATCATTGTAACCAGTTGTCCATCTTGGCTTTTTTTTCATAAAAATTAGCACATGAGAAGATACTTCTTTCGAAGAGAAATTATCAAAGTGTGCATTTGAGCGTTCGTCATGAAAAAAAAAACTTGAGAGTAATAAAACTTTTCAGAGTTCACAAAAAATCGATGATCAAAAATTTTCTGTAAACTGATATTATGACCTTTATAGCTTGTTTTGAATTCAAAAAAAAATTTATATAGTTGTTTAAATAAAGAAGAAAGAAAAAATGGAAATGGTGGATGCTCGGGAGAGAGAGAGGAGAAAAAATAGAGTGACTTTATTTTGGTTTCTTAGCTTTTCACGATAGTATTGGCTCAAAATTTCTCTTACTCATTCAAAAATTTCTGTGTGGATACAAAAAAAAATCTACGTAGATCTTATCACGAAAAACCTACCGAATGGAAGAATCATGAATAAATCGCTAAAAGTTTGAAAATTGGCCCCCTCTAAAAACGATTATTAATGATAGGCCGTTGGACATACCAAAAAAAGAAAAGAATAATGATTATCATTGAAAAGAAGAAACAGTTCCGACCGAGAAACTGGATAACAAGCGCTTTCAGCCATTTTTTTTTTCTCTATCTCCCTCCCATGCGCAAATATTTTTGACGTTGTTGGCTTTCCGTATAATTTCGGAAAACTTATAAAAACTTTCAAGCTTACCAAGAAAGAGTCAAAAAATATCAGGGTCTGTGAAACAATTTTTAAAAAAACAGTTTTTTTTCGCTGATCTGCGAAAATATCACGGTATTTAAAGTGGAAAGAATTTCATTTCGAAAAGATCTTCCCAGCCTCGGAAGGTGTATTCACTAGAGGTGCACGGAACTTTTTTCAAACGAAATGCAGAAAACGGAAGTTGGCTGATTTTTTGCGGAGCGCGAAAAAAAAAACAGCGGAAATCGGAATACGGAGCTTGGTACAGTCAACTGATTGAACATGTTTTTTTTTTCTAATATTACTTTTAGGTGATAAGTTTTGGCGAGATTAAAAACGATTTTGGTTTCTAATTTGATTTGCTCGCTCTTCGAAAACACGTCTAACCAGAATTTTAATTTTTTTTTTTTAAAGATCGCGCACTTTTAATTCATTTTTTTTCTTTTGATTTCCACGGAACGCCGAAAACGGAACTCCGTGCAACCCTGGTATCCAGTCTAGCAAAAACGTACTGGAGCAAATCAGTCAATTAGAGACGAAACTGACAAGAGCTCATTTTGAGAGATCGTCAGACGAAATTTCCGCAAAGAATAAAAGCTTCACAAAATTTTTCGAAAGTATTTTGAGACTATTAATAAATTCAAAGAAACGTTGAAACGTTCATTGCAGCAACATAACTTATTTCAACTTCCAATAGAATATTCAAGTCTCTTTTCCAAAAAAAAATTATGAAATTTCAAAAAAAAAAAAGAGAGCAGAAAACGACTGACGACTGCGGATCCTGCTGGTTGTCGAATGGGAAAATTTTTACCGAGACCGCCGAAAAACCGTATCAAAACGCAAATGCCTTACGTAAACATGCGTGACGATTTTGCAACAACCCAGTGGAAAATTGGGTTAGATGCGACCACCGACCCGACGTTGATCTTTTCTCGTTTTCCTATCGGTTTTCCTGATCGAACGGACAGCTTTTCCTAGATTAATCGAAATGAGAGCGGATGTTCGTTATTAACTGCCGATTTTGATAGGCTAATCGATAAGAAGTTCGAGAAAGGTTTAATAGAAAAAAAAACTTCATAAGAGTGAAAAGTTTCATCTGAGCCTAGAAAAGCCATGAAAGATAAAAAAAAGAAAAGCTGAGTTGCGCTTTTTTAAATTGCTTTTTTTCCTCTTACATAATTAGTCCCATTCTTGATTTTGAAAAAAATGCTAGAGTTATACTTTTTTTCAAACTTGAAAACGCTATAAATTCATCAAAAACTTTTTTGTTGAATTAATGAGTTACGGGAAGACTGAAATCAAAAAACTAACTCAAGGCGTTGAGATAAAAGTCATTTCCAAATCAAAGTGCTTGACTGAGAAAATAGCTCTGCGAGAAGGAAGTTAGGAGCTATTTCAAAGAAGCGCGCATTTTGTTCAAGTTTCATCTATTTCCTGATAACGTCTCTCTAATTTTCACTGAATAAACTTGATTCCATTGAGAGCTGAATGATAAGAGCAAGACAAGAAGCAGTAGAAGAGCTTACCGCAAGCCGAATGCTGGGTTAGGTTGAGTTTCAATGCAAATTTACATACACGGTGTCATTGCCGCCTTGTTTTGGCGTTGTTGGCGCCCACCGAACCGAGTATTATTTGCCTTTTTCGGAGAGGTACCTCAGCTCTTGTTGGGGCGACGAAAAGCTCAAACCAGAAGACTACCGTCAACGATATACCTGAAGTTTCGTGAAAAGTCGAAAAAATTGAAAAAACTGGTGACTTTTCTGCTATCAAAATACGCAAAATAAACGTTTAGAACTTTTCGAAAGGGAAAAATTTATTTTTATTTGAAAATAGGACGATACAAAAAAAAGAAAAGAAAAAAGAAGAAGCCGCCGTGCAATATGTCACTGGGAATTGTGTTTTCAATGGAAACATTTTTGAAGCTGCAGTTTCTGCCTCGGAAAAAAAGAAAAAAAAAACGCAGTTTAGTGTAAAATCACAGCAATGGAGCAATTATCTATCGAGAAGATTTTCCCAGGCGCGATAAAGCGTTTACGACGGATATTTATCAATTTTTCAGAGCGGTAAATCTGAAAAAGTCCCATAGAATTCTGAAAACTGTTAAAACGGGTCTAAAAATGAAAAAAGAAAAATAAAAGTTTCATTATGAAATAGACCTAGCTCTAAATTTGATTTATAAACTAATCTAGAAAAGCCTATATCAAAATTCAAAATCAAAATCAAAAATGTTTTTATTTCTCACACACAAGTACTAAATTTCACGAAATAGATGTAGGGAGAGTTTGGGAACATATGTGTCGGAAATATAAAAAACATTAAAAACTCGTTCGATTATTGAGAAACATTTTTTTCGGATATTCAGCTTCTTCAATGATTTTAAAGAAGCTGAGTTGAACTAGAAATTTTTAAACTTTTAATAATGTGAGCCAAAATTTTTTTCAATGAAAAAAATTTCAAGAGAAACTTTCTTTTGTATATTTTTTTGATTGCTCTCCCATTATTTTAAAAATTTTTATTTTCAAAGTGCTAGTGAAATTGAAAGTTAGGAGAAAAGATAACTACTATTGATGACTAATGAGGAACAAGCTTAAGTCCTTTATATTCCTTTCATGTTGATGAGGGTAGACCAGCCATGTTCTAACACGCGCTGTCAGCGAGCGCCCCCGTATTTTTTTACCAAAGCTGAGAGATCGTTCTAGCACAATTTAGTCTTAGATTTTTGAAAAAAAAAACGCAGCTGGGTCACCTATTTCTTCATACACCCTTTGGTCCCTTTTTAGCACAACTGAAACTCAAATAGCCTCAAAATCATAGGTTTAATACGGGTACACCCCTTTAGATACCCGGCCACCATGAAAGTTACATTGTCGCGCCAAAAATTTGCTCTACTTATATGCCAACATTCTGAAACATTTGTTTGCCTCGGAAAACCATTTCAAGTGTAACTCCGACAACAAACGGCGAGTTTTTCTGTTTACTTGAAACGAATGAGTTTACGACGACGGAATATCCTATATAAACCGCCAAAAGAGCTTTCTAAAAAAAACCTCAAGTTCATATTTTACCGGTAGTTTCAAACAAAAAAACCCCTCAGAAGGCAAAATTTCTGGGGCTCTCAAATCAGCCCAAAAGAGTATTTGCGCTACCGCTTCAACTTTTGATGGTCGTTTTGTCAATGTCCGATATCTTTCGTTTCAGCTTTTTACAAAATGCTGAACTTATCACCAGAAACTTTAGAGAGGCAAAAATGAAGTGGCCAATTGGAGTGTCGGCGCAGCGGCGGAGGCTGTTTTGTGTACTCATTTCTCATTCCCTCTGATTTTGCAATTGAGAGCCCTGTAATCGGCGCGGCAAATATACGTTACGATAAACTGCTCAACGGCGAAATTGACTTTTAGGAAAACTTCTGAATAAAGAAAGTAGAATGATTGAAAAAATCTGTGAGGGACAGAAAAAATTTAAGTGTTAATTTTCTCAATTCGGCTGTAGATTATCAGACCATGAAGGAAAGAAAAAACGTAAGACAGTTCGCCCATCATTTAAATTTTAGTCAGCAATAAAATTTATCCAACTCGAAAAATTGTTTAGAAAAATCTAGTAAAAAAACTCCTAATCAAAAAAAGATGTTAGATCATATAAATCTCGGCAAGTCTCAGCATAGATTTGAAGACGAGTTCGATTCAAGCTGGCGGAATGGCGGTTAATGGAGGAAGCTTTTCCGAAATTATTCACTTTTGTTCTGGCCGCTGGTGGCGCTCTCAATTTGCCCCATTCTTGGCCCGATGCGCCGCAAATATGCAAATTAGTCCGTGTTACAGTGAGTATCATTATCGGCATAAAATTTGAGGAAATAGAGAATGAGAACAAACTAGCTCGACTTGAAATAATTCGGTCAATTTGCAAAGAGTCATGGAAGTCAGTACAGAGCAAATATGGCTTCAACATTTCAAAATGTCAAAAAATTCGCCTTCCATTCTTTATTCGTTGAGCGAACCTTCACAGTACTTTCTCCTCATCTCTAAGTAAAAAAGAAGTTTTTCAAAGATGCAAAAAGGTGATGATGAGATCTTGTGGAAGGAAAGATTATGGTTGTTTAGCTAAACACCCAAGACAAGATTTGCCATTGAAGCAAAGGGGAAAAACAAACAAAAAATGTAAAAGTCGAAAAAACAAAAATAACCCTTTTTCATTTATGTGAGCGTCCCGAGGGACTTTGAAAAATTAAACAAAAAGGTTTGATAAAGCGCGAAAATCCACGATAATCGAAAAAAAATATATCAATGAACATAGTGTAGGAAATAGAGTACTATTGACATTATTGCTTTATTTTTATTAACAAATATCAAAAGAGAACTATTCTTTAAAAAAAATTTTTTTCATTCTTACTAAAAATTATTACTAAAACAGAAAAACTTTATGCAGGCGAAGTTGCAAAAAAGAAAAAGAAAAAAATCTCCGAAAAAAAAAATGTTTTTTTTTTCCGATTTTAATGAGCATGTGATTTAGCGTCGTTCTGTGTATGCACCAAAGACGTCATATATCACGAAAACTGTAGGCGTGGCATCGTTAAAAGAACGCCGTGTAGGCCGGGGCTTTGATGAAGTATCCAAGAGTTTGGACATAAGATTGAGAAAAAATTTTTTGATATAGTGATGAGGTAAAATATCAGAATTTAAAGGCGAGGAAGGCGGATCTTCAAAGTCTAGATCACTTGACGTCATTTTTTTTATAGAGAAATCAGTTTCTTTTATTTTTATGGTAATGTTTTTGTAGATGAAAAATCACTGGAAACGGTCAGAAATGGGGAAAGAAAGCAAGCAGATGCCGGTGCCAATCCATCATTTATGCTCATTTGCAGAATCTCTGGGGAGGCGCCGGAAAAACCTTGACGACGAGCGGGTGATTAATGGCCGAGTGGGCCGTACCCGTTCGCTCAGCAAAGCCTAATTGTCTAATTAACATCCTTTTTTTGCTTTTCGTCTATTTTTGGTTCTAAAAATTTTTGTCATAAATGAAATGATAGCGAAGCAAAGAAAAGGGTTTGGTGAAAAGAGCTCTCCGAAATCGTTTGGCGGCCTGTGCGATTTTTATGTTTGACCCACTCCGGGTGATCAAACGCGCAACGATTTATCGCGCACATGTCTCCACCTCAATATTTGGCGCCTTATCCTCAAAATTGTAGGCTCTCCTCAGTTAAACTGTCAAGGTTTCGTCACCAGTATCAACGGAAAAACACGGCGACTAGAATACAAAATAAGGAAAAAAAATTCTAGTCATGAAACAGCCGCAGGTCTAAACGGCCAGATTTTTTTTTCTTGAAAATCCTCATCAAAAAAATACTGACTCTTGAGAAAAAAGGTCCACATTTTTTTTCAAGAAATCAAACTAGATCAAACAATTCACCTAATAGTCCATTTTGTAAGACCGAAATGAAGAAATGTTCACGGATTGAAGTTATTTATAGGTATTATACAATAAGATGAGCTTAGTTATTTGTATTCATTGTAACGTGAAGTTATGCGACTGACGAGCTCCGTCGTAGAAATGTACGGCGTTCGGATCGTCGTCAGAAATCGATCAGCGTCCTAGGAAACTTTTTTTCAATTAATCGATTCAAAAAGTCACTTTGAAAGGCGTATAGCAATCGTCTATGTGCTCAGAACCAACTGGATACGGAAAGTCGTCGTGAGCCGCCAGGTCGATCTTAAAAATGTTAACATTAGAGGTACAGAAAAATATTGATGTGATGAAGGTAGTCCAGTTCTTGTCATTTTGTTGATGTAAGAAATTCGAATTGAACTGTTGTAAAAAAAATTTAATTGCACACCTTGAATCGATTTAAAAATTCTATTGTCGGGTAAAATGGCGGTTGTGTGATTACCTCGTCCACATATGGGCACAGTTTGACGCTCTGAAAAGAGTAAAATTGCAATTTCAGCATAATAACTTCTTTTTTGAGAAACACCTGAATACGTTCTTGGTGACTCATCACTGGTTTCTTCAGTTTGTACTTGAAGCAGTCCTCGTCAGAGATTACTGAAAAAAAGTGTGTCGAAAAAAATCAAAAAGCCATTTTTATAAACAAGCGAATTAAAACTTTTCGGGAAAAATGCAAAACAAAAAAATATAAATCGTGCACTTTTTCCATAACTCTCTAAATGACTATCCAACCTCCCACCATCAAATGAGCTCCTGAAAATCGATCCTTGATTTGTTTCAGTTGTTGAACATGCCCGAAATGAAACAAATCGTAGACACCATCAGCATATATCCGAACTTGCCGTTCCACTAAAATCCATAACTACCAAAAAATTAATTTAAGTTTAAAAACAGACTTTCCGGATGGTTTGAAATCTGAGTCAAGGTATAAGCTTCAAAGTTCATTAGTGCAAAAGCGTTGTGAATATTTCAGGCAATCGAAGTGATTGTACGTTTCAAACACTAACATGACTATTATAGGTCAGTCAGCTGATAAGGAATGGATGACGTTTTCAAAACTCGTATTTTCTTTTGAGCTTCTGAGAGCGGAAAAGTATGAAACAAGGGTATTTGATCCTTGATGCAGCTTTTCTTGGGTCAAATACTTTCGAACGTTTTTTTTTACTATGAAGAAAACCTATAAGGATGCAATATTACGAAAATAAAAATTTTGTTGTTGGTATACACACTCTAACTTCTTCAAAAAACTAATGTAACAGAAAAGTTTATTGCGGAAGCTTATTGAAGAAAAAAAAACAAAAGCACCAAAGGTCGATCAAAGTTCGCCTTTGTAACAAACATGGTCATTGGAAGAAGCATATTTGCGGTGCATGAAAATATCAGAGCAGACGTCGCACTTTCGGGCCTCCATGTCGTAGCCGGTCTGATCTCCAATCCGGTTGACCAACGTCGAAGAGGCTCTGCAGCCGTAGACTCCGCCAGCAATGCCGCAAGCCAAGGCGCCTACCATCGTGCCGATACCAGGAAGCAGCATCGTTCCAACAGAAGCTCCTTAAACCAGAACACTGATAAATTGGAACTTATTTTGGTTTCTGAGAGCCACCACTGCAAGCAAACTTCTTCAAAAAATTAAAGAAAGCTCAAATTTTTTAAAAGTCTCTGAGGTTTATTGCTCGGGCAAAACTGAAAAGCTCCCCAAAACATAGGTAAAGTTTCTTTGAGGATCCTTAAGGGAGCCGGATAGGTAGATAAAAGGCTTTCTCTAAAAGCTCCTAAAATGATGTAAAAAAGCTTTTGAGCATCTTTTTCATAGCCTAAGAGGATCTTTTTTAGTTGCTTTCCAGCCTCCTTTTTGTTAGAGGTTGTGAAAAAGATGCAATAAAGAAGTGAAATGATATAAAAGATCCGCTGGGGACCCTTTAAAGGTCTTTTTTCGATAAAAGCTTTCTCGGGCAAAACTGAAAAGCTCCCCAAAAGCTTTTCTCAAAAAAAAAAGACCTTGAAAGGGTCCCCAGCAGGTCTGTTTTATATCATTTCAATTCTTTTTTGAATCTTTTTCATATCCTTTAACAAAAAGGATGCTGGAAAGCAAGATTTGAGTGAATTCAAAAACGATTCCGTGTAAAATCTTCACTCGAAGTGGTCGCTCTCATTCTGAGGCTTCCACCTAGAGCACGATCTCCGGGCTCCAGCTACACCATCCACTACATTCTGCGCTCGTCAAGGCGCAACTGGATGGACTACGCGCAGAAGGATAAGACGAAGGACCGTAAGAACATGCTTTCTACTCTTACGACTACACGCCAGGACTTCTAGTTCGCCAAAGACGGTTGTTCGTTATAGCTTTTAAAGTTCTTGTTCACCGCCTAGTCGATTACATCAGACCAAAACAACAAAATAAATGGTTTGATTGATTTGATCCTCTGAGGCTATGAAAAAGGAGCTCAAAAGCTTTTTTATATCATTTTAGGAGCTTTTAGAGGAAGCTTTTTATCTTCCTCTCAGGATCCTTTAAAGATCCTCAAAGGAGCTTTTTCCGTTTTACCTATGTGTGCAAATTTGTTTAAATCAATCAACTATTTATTTTGTTGTTTCAATCACAGATGTAATCGACTAGAAAAACTTTTGAAGCTATAACGAACAACCGCCAATTCTGAACGGCTTAATATGAAAAATAAAAACTTTGTATAAATTGACGAGCAACTCACCAGCTAGCAGCGGCGTATCCGCCGGCCCAAGTTCCGGCAACAGTTGCAACTTCCGAAACCGTGTTTCTAGTGGTTCCGTTGCTAAAGTCTTCCGTCGCCGCTTTGCTGATCCTGTAGGCGTCCGCAGTGACAGCCGCCGCCGTTAGCAGCGGTGCCGCTTCGTTGAGCTTCTGAAGGGCTTTCCCGGTGACGCCAATCGCCTAAATCAAACTTTTCAAAAAAAAAAAAACGAAGTTCGCACCTTGAGATGAAGTTTGGAGATTTTTGTGTGAGGGTCACGAACACCACTGATTTTGTAGTTGACGTTAATGTGAGGATAGTTGGCGCCAGGATGCGGATTGTCGAATCTAACCCAAGAAGTTGCTTGCCCTTTGGCCGATATCACCGTCTTGTCAAACACGTTCACCACGGTCGTCGTGGTCGACTTGCACACGACCTTGTAATGAGCAGCGTTGCGCATTGCCGACGCCAAGAACCCTGACGTCGCCGTTCTGATTCTAGCACTCCGAGTATCCTCTCCCATTCTTAATAGAGCAATGAATTAAAACCCGAAAAGCTTCATAAAAAAATGTTCACGAAATATTTTTGAATAATTTTTAGAAAAAATATTCGAAAAAAAGCGATATTCTCACTTGCTAGAGTTTAAAGAAGCATATGAGTGCAGCGTATCAAAAACCTCTATTTTCGTATCTTTTTTTTCAGATAAGGGTTTTTTCTTAAATTCGACTATAAAATGAATAAACCAAGCGTTCAATAACTGCGCGGCTAGCAGCAAAGTAAGTAGCAAAGTAAGTATAAGTATTATATAAATATTATCAACATTTGCCGTACTCTTATCGAAATCACACGAAACTGTTCGATCTTTCTTGCTGTCAGATTGAAAAAATGCATCAGTGCCGTTCAAACTCGAACTTTGTTCACATTTCGTATTTCAGGTAAACGCCTAATCTTCGCATCTTATGCGAAGATCAAACTAATCAGAAAGCGAGCCATCCACATAGCGTTGTTGGAGGCGATGATGCTGCTTGACGAAATCTGAGCAGACGAAAGGTCTTATTCAAACAAGACCTTTCCATACATGTTCAAAAAGAATAACAAGAAAAGACAGTTAGAAATAAGAAGCTCGTCGCTGAATTCTATCAAGTGAAAAAAATTGGGCTTGCTGATACTAGCCACATGGCGCTTTCTTTCTCAGCCTTCTCCACTATATAGTTTATATAATATATAGCATATGTTCTTATAGTTTGTTCATATTTTGAATGTCAAGTATATTGACTTCATTCGAAAGCGCTCTGTGAATGGCTCGCTTTCTGATTGGCTTATCGGGCCATTAGGGGCGGAGCTTTAGGAGCGACTTGACATTCAAAATCTGAACTGCAAAAATAAAGCGTGTACGTTTCGATTTTAAAAAGATTGTTGCTTCATCCAACATAACTGCCTACATCGCAGCGGACTTTTTGCTGCGACGTCGCTGCAACTAACGTCTCGCTGCCATATCGTTCCCTCTCATAAATTAGAACATTAAAAAAAAATTTTTTTTGCTTCATAGTTTACTTTTATGACGATATGAATCAAATTGACAAGAAAATGTTTCCGAAAGCGATATAGCGCAAGCAAGACGTTTGCGAGGTCGCAGCGCGAGGCGAGCGATATTCCTCGCGGCTCTCCCGCGATATATCGTTTACTCTCGCTTTTATATAACCCATAATATGAAGTATTATTGAATCTTAAAAACTCCACTACTTTTTTTCGTCAGAACCTGTCCGTAAAGGAAGCGTTAATTTTGCAGATAATGCGTGACTTGAATCCGATGGCTTCTCCGCAGATCTCCCAACATTATCGGAATCCCATGAAAAAAAACACCGAATCGCATCCAAACAAACAAGCGAATGGGTTCACGGGTGACGAGGCTCGCGTGGAACTGGTAACTTCTCCGTGATTTTCTATGGGACGACGATCCGGTCTCAGCCATCCGAACACGCCAAATTGCGCCATCGCGCACTTTTTTCTGCCTCTCGACTCGTCGTTTACTAACTGCAACTTTCCATTGGTCCAATTATTGCTTTTATTTATTTTTTATTGATGGTTATTTTAATACCTCAAAGTCCAGAATTGGAAACGTTTCTTTTTTCTCGTACACATAGTTGATAAATCTGAATTTCAATATTTAATGCTGAGTAACTAGGCGTGGTTTGAACTGCTACCAAAGGCGCTTTCAGAACTTTTTCGTTTTTCAATTCAATCTCATGATAAAAAAAATGTGGTTTTTTTATTAACATCTTTCAAATCCGATCAATAAAACAAAAGATGCGACCGTTTAGTTTTTGTGTGGAAAGAAATAGGAAAAAAAGGACTTCAGAAAAAAGTCAAAGAACCGCTCAATGACCGCAAAATTTTCTGCAGAACACTAATTATCGTTGACCTCGTTTCTCAGACTTCAGTTGTCTACAATTCTTTCGTTTGTCCAGAAAACCTTCCACTTTTAGCATCCGAATGAAATTCTACGTGATTTCTGCTATTCTCGTCTTCCGCATCGTCGATGCCAAAGAGGTAAGTTGTTTTGAAATAGGTTTTAGTGTTATTAAAAATCAAAAGCTTAAAAAAGAACAGCTTGTCTGAAAAAAAGCTTGAAAAAGCTTTCCTTTTTTTTTCAAATCTGAACCAGCAAACTATATTGAGATTGGTTACCCAAGAAACTGAAGTTCAAGCTTTTCTTCAATAAATAAATATTTATGATGTTAAAATCTTCAAGAGGCTAAACATACTTTTGGATATATTGAGCGTAGTTCATGATGAAATAATTCCTAGGGAGTTCCGGTTAATGCTACCGTAAGCATGACCATCAGCCCATCTTCAAACACGACGACATCCGCAATCGATCGTAGTGAGCCGATCATAGAAGTGAAGCGTGCGATTGAAGAAAAAGAATTAGTAGAGAAGAACAAGATCGACGAGGTCAAGGAGGAACTCGACAAAGCTGTGAGTGCTGAAACTTTTCAGAAACCGGAGCCATCTCGGCAAAAATGTGGTCTTCAATCAAAAATAATTTCAGAGCCGATTTAATATAATTAATCAAAAATTAGATATAGTCAATGTTCCCCGACTTGAAAGGCGAGGAAGGCGGGGCAGGGGGCGTGACGCGTAGCGTGTGCGTTCGCGGTCTTTGACACGTGTTCAATTCAACCGCCATCGACTCTTTGAAAATCCCGTTTTTCGCTCTTTTCATTCCTTTTTCAATTATTTATTGATTATGTTAATGTGTGCATCAAAAAATAGTAGAAAACATTGAAAAAGACCGGTTGCCGAGCTTTTTGAATAGTCGGTGGCAATTGAACTGAACACGTGCCAGGGACCGCGAACGAACACGCTACGCGTCCCGCCCCTTGCCCCGCCCCCTCGCTTTTAAAAATCGGGAAACATTGACTATACGACAGGATCCGAAAATGTGGCAGCTTTTTCGGAGCTTGTTCATTTCGAAATCAAACCTGATCATTACGGTCAATTTTTGCCACTAGAAAATCTGGACTCACATTTCCACTGAGTCAAGCGTTGTAAAAATTCAATAAGTACGTTTTATACGGATTAATAAAAAGGCATAAAAACGAATGAAAATCTTGAAAAAAAATTCAGTAAAAAAGCTGAACTTTTTATTTTTCAAGTCTTCCAGGTGCACAGTTTGAACAAAACAATTCAAGCGAAAGGCGACGAAGTCAATGGTGCTGTCGCCGGTGTATCAAAGGTACGGAAATTCCGTCTATGCTTCAAAAAAACACCTTGTTCGTGCAACTTACCATTGAAAAATTTGAGAATATTCTGCATTGTGCTAAGTTTCAGCAAAAAGAAATCGTATTTGGGGATTAAAAAGTTACTCATATCTAGGCTCACAGAACCACTTTTTCAACTTTAAAATCAAAATAATAGATAAAAAAACAGAACTCATGATAAAAAAACTTCGAGTTAGTTTTTTTGAAGAAAATTAATATCAAGAGTTTAGTCCTTGGAGTCATGTGTCTCTGTCGACTGCAACAACCGTGGAACCTGCCTTGGAACCAAGAGAAACTTTTTATGCGCCTGCCAACTCGGATATTCTGGCAAAACTTGTGAAGAAAGTGAGTATCTCAACTCGATCAGTTGAAGCTGAACAGAAAGCTTATCTTACAAGTCTTTATTTGGATAGCTTTCAGAAGCTATTAGCCGATTTCAAAAGTTTTAAAAAACGAAAATTTCAAACAAAAAATCAGTTAAATCTTTCAATGATGATCATACAGTGTTGAGAGTTGCAGCCGTGTGTGACTCGCGACGCGATTGTAATGGCCGCGGACTCTGTTTCGGTACGACCAACACCTTGACTTGCCTCTGCAACCTCGGTTTCACCGGTCCCCGTTGTGAAACTCTGATTTAACAAGAAAAAGAAAGTGTATCTCGTTGGTAATTATATGTGCAATTGTAAGAATTTTAAAAAAAATAAATGATTTTATGAGATAAAACTTCTCAAGTTTCCTTTGTATAAAGCCAACCTCCATTTAACTCAAATTTAAAAAAGATGTAATTTTGCAAAACAATTTTCACGACAAGTTCATGCTACCATCAAGAAGAAAAATTAGATGCCGGTTGATTATTTGCCCTCTTCTTTAGCAGATTCTTTGCCACCTTCACCTTTTTCCCATCGTCAGTTCTTCATATTTACCGTCCTAAAAAAATTGTAATTAAAAAGTATAAATTTTTCGGAAAACTATTTACTCACAGATTCTACACTTCTTGGATAATATACTCAACTTACTGAGAAGAACTCTAGGGGCCCTTTAACGGGCTCCTCAAGGACTTTTTGGAGAGGACACTTAAGTGACCACTAAACAACTTCTATACAAGCCACCATATTATCACTTTAATAGTTTTAGTCGCCTCTTATTTTTAGGCACACAAGTTTTCACTAATTTGACTACTATAGTGGCCACTTAAACGTTGAAACCCTAAAGTGCCCACTAAAATGTTTTACAGTATCAATTGCATCGAAAAAAATTTTTCGATGTTTTCAGACAAGAAAAATTAAGAATCTCAGAGCTTTTTTAAAACTGCATGACACAAAGAACGCTTGCCATGAAGTTCCTTGATTAAAGCCAATGTCGAATGGTCGACAACGTGAAAAAAGAAGTCACTACGAAGTAAACCCACATCAAGAGTTTGATCACCAGCGCAGTCAGACCCCTTGTCTGAGCTTTTGATAGTTGGTCCAGCGACAGCCGCCCTATTAGATGCAGGTGGATTTGAAGAAGCAGGAGTTTTTGCTGGAGCAGCACCGCTGCCACCACTAACAGCGATAACTCCACCGGTAGAAGCCGCGGCTGGTTTGCCGACCGCAGCATTCGAGTTTTTTCTACTGCTAGCTGCCGTTCGAGGTTTGGCCTTCTTGCAGCCGACCAGTGCCGTCACTAACAGAAGGCTCAGTTCAATGGATATCTGCTATCTCGTGATACTATTTTTGAAATAAACTTCTTGTCTCACCAGAAGAAAAAGAAACATTGTGGCAAGTTCTTAATGGCAAAGCTGCTTCCGATGGTGAGTTATCGGATGGAAATGGTTCGTGTAACGACTTTTACGTTTTAATTAGCTTTCTTATTATTTCGGTTCCAAATCAAAAAAAGTTTTCTCGATTGGTCCTTCTAATGAATCAAATCATACGTAAAAGGCGACTCTCATCGTTTTTGTCTCTGATTTTTAAAGGAACTTCGCAGTTATGAAAGCACGCCATAATTTTTTCTGGTACCTCTTTCTGTTAAAAGTATCGGAAAGCAGAATATAAATGGAGCAGTTCTTACTTGGAAATTTATAACGTTTTACAATCGCTTTTGAATAAGATCAAGAACGGCGCAAAATTGACCTTCGGTAATTTTCGTTTAGCTCAAGTACCCTCATGATCTGAAACAGACTAAGGTTTTATTCGAATAAATCAATCAGCCCCTCTAAAGCTTCACGTACCCTCTGAGAAAACATATTCCTTTTCACCTCTGGTATAAATTTAAACTTGTCCTCTTGAAAAGCAAATCTTTTCCGAGTGACCGGCCAAGCGGACCACCAACAAGTAATTCGGCAACAATGGTCTGTTAGAGGATTTCCGGACGCGAGGGGAAGCTCCTCCAAGTCTAAAATGCTTTTGAAAACGCGTTGTCTCATAAGAAATTCAACTCCAAACTCGGACGCACCTCCTTTGCAGCTTCCTATACGTTTCTCCCGATTTTTAGTTTCATGAGATTATGTACCATTTCATTTAAATCCTGCGAAGTGACGCTGGTAGTTTTTGAAACCAAAGCTAAAAACACTCATTTTTTGAGATTTTAAATGTGATATCTATTCAAATTCCCGCTATTGCTTCGATATATAGCCTGTGTACCACGGCTTTGAATTTCACCGAACGACATTCCGCTGTTCCGCTTTTAATTTTTCATTTCATTCAAGAACTCGATCAACACGTGTTCCTAGTGGAACAGTCCATCTATCAGAAATGGAAACCTATTCAAAGCGAGACTGAGGCTCGCAAAGACGCTTCGCGACGCAGCGAAACAGCGGAATGTCGTTCGGTGAAATTTAAAGTCGTACCACACAGACTATACATATCTCATCTTTGCTGAAATGGGCAGTTTTTTCACCGTATTATTCTGCAATTTTCTGTAAAATCGCTCAAAAAATCTTCGAAAGGCTGGAAATCGAACCTACCTAGTTGTTATTTGCGCAAAGTCCAATATTCAAAGATATGAATTTTAAAACTTGAAAAATATGGGTTTCAGACTTAATTCCTGTCGAATTTCTCTGGGTCCATAACTCAAAAACGGAAGTTTTGAGCAGATAGCCACTATTTTCGGCCGATTCGTAGTCCATCGAAGATCGTCTGGGGGAATTTCCCGAAATTTCTGGAAGGCTATTTAAAAAGATTTCTATGTGAGATTTTTTTCAGTTTGTGACGATTGCCAATGAAAACTCGAAAATTTAGCATAATTTTTTCCGTTGACTCCGTGTTTGAAACTGGATTATTTAACTATTTCTGCTCTTGAATGGCGCCTACTACAGTATCAAAGAAATCATTCCTATAGAAGACAAGCCGTCGGCGAACCCCTTTTACGGCTACCGATTACATCATTCGACCCCGAGTTTGTTGCTTCTCGAGTGGCCACTCGACACAGCTTAACGCTCCCTTTCTGAATACATTAATTATACAATTTTGTTTGCTGGCGAAAAACAAGGCCAGTTTCTTTTCCCTTCATTCTCTGTCCATCTCAGTGGGTCACTTTCGTGAATGGGCCTTTTTTGCCTAGTGACAGGTCGAAATTCAAAAGTTTGAGGGATCGCCGCACCGATTTGTCTTCTTGGCTACCTCAATTCGCTAGTTTTCGCGAATAATGGATTCAAAACTGGCGAGGCTTTTACCTCAATACGGTCAGAAGTTCCTTTCCGGGTCTTTTTTCCGTTTTTTTTTTTCAAATAATCACTTTTTTTGGCGAATTCGGTTTTCTGGAACAAAGAGAGGTTAACGATACTGGAATTTGGTCTGTCCAAGTATGGTTCTGGAGAAAAAAAAAAACGAAAAGCCGGAAATAAAACAGTTTGAAGTTCTTGAGAAACTGTCTCTGGTGATCTCAATCTCCTCCAAAAAGTTGACCAAAGGTTTACCAAACGCCTCATACCCGCCAAAAAGGCAATTTTCGAAAATAAAGATTTTCCGACTATTTCATTTAGAAAAAAACTATAGCAAGACTTGAAAATAATACAGCCTTCAAAATTGGATTTAGATGAAATAAAATTTTGGAAAAAGAAAGCGATATTTTGATGTTTTTGTTTCGGAATGAAAGTTGAGAGTCATATGTTTGGATTCAAGAGAAACGCAAGCGTAGGAAAACACTTAGTATTTAAAAAAAAACGCAAAAAATGGAAACTTTCCAATTCCCGAAAATAGCTTATTGGCCCAGTCATTTTTGGTCTTGGAAGTGACATAACTTTTTCTCTTTGTGAATTATTTGATAAAAGCTATATTTTTGAAATCAGCGGAAAATTCTGAATAAGAAGCACGAACTTCGAAAAAGACAAAATAAGGTTTTTGACTTTTTGAGAACAAAAAAAGCGGCAAAGCAATCAATTCAATAATAAATTGGGTTTTTAAGTTTGTAAGAAAAAAATCAAAGAAAAATTTTCGTGCCATCACCTATTAGGCACTAGAGGCCACATTTTTCCTTCACAGTTTGAAAAAAAAACGATTTTTATTTTCACTAAAAGGACCACTACATATCCATCAGAGCCGAACAAAAGCTGGGGACGCGTGCCGTCGGCAACAACCTCGATAAATTCTCATTTACAAACTGCGGAGCCGCCGTCGTCTCCCCCCTGCTGCTATCATCGTTCACATTCAATCAGCCTCCGAGAACATCGCACCCAATCCTTCAAAACTCGCCTCGCTCTCCTGAAGTGTGATTCGCAGGGCTCCAGAAGCAAGCCTTTTCTACTGAGTTCCCACGGCCATTTGTCGTCTTCTTCGGCGTATTTGCACGGAGGAAAAAAATGTGGGCGGAGTCAAAGCGGAACCGCCTCCTTCTGATATCGCGGTTTAGCTAACGTCTTTATGTTTGAGTTTCAAAGATGTTTTATATTTCTGCAGCTTGCGATTAATTCTGATTTTCTTTTTCTTTTTCTTTTTCTGATTTTTTCGTATTGACGCTTACAGCTCTTATACTTCACCTTGAGAAATTTAATGAACCTAAACTGATATTTTTGTATTTTCTTCTGGATTTTCTATCCATTTTTTAAGTGACTTTTTTGGTGGTATGAAAAAAATTCCAGCGAAACTTCGAACATTAATTTTCCGATTTTTTCATATCGCTAGGCCTAGGGAACTTTTTGACGAATACCTTTCCGACGTTTTTTCTCCATAAATTCTTTGTTTTGAATCTCTATAAAGTAGGTAGTTGACTCATGTTTGAAACACAAAGAAATAGGAAAAAAAAATTGTTAATAGATGTTTTATAAACCGAAAAATATAAGGAAAAAAAGTCGGAGAGCGATTCGTTGGAAAGGTGGCCATCGGAAAGTTCTCTGGCAGTAGGAAAAAATCGGAAAAGTCGCCGCTCGAAAATTCGCTGACTTTTTTTTTCATACCACCTCTTTTTCTTCATGTAAATATTTGTGTTTTCGTTATCTCTGCGATTCGAATGAACTACGGAGAAAAAGATTTTTTTGAGCGTTAAAACTTGATTGTTTTTTTTCTCAATTTGTCAAAACTGTTGTTAGTCTCTTCCCGGACTTGTTGACCTCTTGACATACCCATGTATGTAGAGGAGCCGATTCAATGACTTTTTTATGCTTTCATGGAAAGAAAAATTTTGACACGATGCGATAGGTCACGCATGTTACCACCGCCTGTGCTAATCTCGGCTAATTTGTGATCAACGGACAGGCGTCTAAGCCCGCCGGTCTAAGAATGTCTCAAATCTCGCACCTCTGTGTGGCTAGGCGTGTTCTTCCTGCCTAAGACGATAACAAAACCGTCCGTCTGGCCATTATTCCCCGTTCTCCGACAAATCCTCATTGTTTCCGGACTGGATGCTTCATCTTCCTGCAATTGTACTCGTTTGATTTGATTTGATTATTGATACTTTTTTTTTGGCATAGGAAAAAATATAATCGCGAACAGTAACGCTTTTTTTTCTTACTCAGAAAAATGTTGTTTTTTCTTTTATCTAGTTTAAAACTTCGAGTAAAAAAAAATGAGGAGATCTTCTAATTTCAACAGTCTCGGAAACAGTAGTTGAAGATTCGAAGGATTTTTCAGGATTTTCGTTTTTTCGCCATTCGAACTAGAAGAACTTTTCTAAGCTTTTCAATAAATGAAAAGACTTTATAAACAAAATACATTTATAAGAACATTGCTAAATAAATTTCTACCGGCTCAAGGTCATTAGAAAAAATTTCCAATCGATCAGAATTCCATAAAGTTCAACAGATGACTTGAAAAAACCTTCGTCTGAGCAGCCGACATAAAAGTTCAAACCTATCGGTCCAAAATCTAATCAGGACCAAACTAGCCACTCGAATCAACTCATAAATCTCAAACATGACAAGTCGGAAGTAACTAAGAAAAACGTCGAGATAAGAATCTGTGATGGATGGAAGACGTCCCGCAGTGTGTCCAGTGGTTACGCATGAGCTTACCTTACCCGTCGGTTATCTAACTGGTCCGGTAGCCACGCCTACTCGACTGACCGACCTCCTTAACCTCCTCTTACTACAGCCCCCCGAACTCATAGCTCGTAACATAATTGTCGGTTGTTCCTGCTTTGCTTTTGTATCAGCCAACTCAATATTTTGCTTTTTTCTCTTTCTTCTTCCGTCATCTGAAGTTTTTCACAACATACTCTAAGCCCTAGAAATTAATAAAAAAAGTTATTTTTCAATTTGAACGATTTTTTTCGAATTTGAGCAAAAAGCTCTCTGAGAGGGCTCTCCTAAGTAACTTTTTAACGAGAAACAATTTTTTAATTTGATAAAATTTTTTTGAGCCTCTAAAATCCTTTGGAAAAATTTTTCTGAGGCTTCTAGAGTGTTTTTTTCAGAGATTTTTTTAAAATATTGAGACCTTCGAAATTGCCGTCATCACCGTTTTTTTCCAGCCAAAACCAGTTTATTTCAATTTTATAAGTGTTTCCAATGTCATTTTTTTCAAAAAAACTTTAATTGTTGAACATTCCGTTTACCGCTATGAGACCGTTATAGTCGTTTAATGGGACCGTTAATGTTCCATTTTCGGACAATGTTATAATTTTTAAAAAAATTCTGTACGGGCGAGACTAAAATTCTTATTTTACAATATAAACTTGAACGAATTGTGAATAATACCGAAAACTTTTTAGAGTCCCGAAAAAACAGCTTTTTGAAAAAATTCACGCCTCGCCAAAACGTGAGCCTAGTATCTCCAAATGACAGATAATCAGGTGGAAGACGGCCGCCATCAGCAAACATGGCGGATGAGTAGATATGCCCAAAGATGGGCAATATATCCCCGATCTCGCTTACAGCCAAACGGCCAGCACAAATCGTTCTTTCGGCTCCGATTTACGGCTCTCAGATCAAACCCTCCGTTGATTTTCTGCCTTTGTTTGGGTTTGACCTCATGATTCTTCTATATTGTGCTTTATTATTGTTTAAAAATTATAAAAGGCTTCATTTTTCATTTAAAAAGAAATCAAAATAAAAAAACGAGAAGTTTCGAATTTGAACAAAAACACTGCTCATAACACTGCTGACGAGGTTTTCCACCCTCTTTTCGTCCGTAAGGTTTTTTAAAATTAATTTATTTTTTGATATAAAGTTTTCCGTCTGCAACATGAACCGAATAGCCGATGAGAAGCGCGTGAGAATTTGAACGAGTAAGAAAGTTCACAGTGAATAATATATCTTTTTCATCCTCAAAAGCAAAAAAAAAAACGAGAGGTTTAGTTGAGACAATCCCTCCGAGGGTCATTCAGCAGGAAAACACGTACTTTCCCTTTCCCATAATAGGCTTGGGAGAAGCGCCGAGTTAGTGATAAATGACTTGGAAAAGTTTCACTTTGTTTTTGGCTTCCAGTAACCAAAAAATGATACACTAGCTCATAAATTCGAGAGGAAGTCTAAAAAGTGTTTTTAAAGTTGAGCATGCTTTGAGGCTTCGGAATATTAGGCTATTTTGGAGCTATCATATAAGCTATACTGATATTTCAGTGATAACTTTCACAGCTCTTACTCTCTACTGATAAAAAACTTACACTAAATGAAACCACTTCAATATTTTCTAATTTCTCAGACTCCTTTTTTGGTCTCAAAAACCTTTAAAATCGACCATTTCAATTCATGTTGAGTGTCGTAAAAAACCTACTTTTCACGTCCCATTTGTCCTTTTTTTTTGATCTGCCGCCCCCATTTTATGCGCGCCTTTTTTGGCCTTATGAATGCATGCTGAGATCATTATTTGTGTTCTCTCGCAGTTTCGGGCCATTTAAAAAATAACTTCCGAATAGGTAGAAACTTCAAGGGTTCGATTATTTCAAAAAGCATCAAAAAGCGAGAGTCAATTTTATTCCTTATAAACTTTCTCATAGTTTTGTCAGAAGTCCGATTTTTGACTAAAACTATTTCTTATAAAATTTAATTATGAAAATTTTTTGAAAAGTCCATCCATCTTTCCATCCTTTTTGTTTATTTAATGAATATCTATTTATCAGCATCGTTATCTACAAATTTTATTTGATTCCGAGCTTTTTTCTGAGAATCCTTATACTGTGAAACTTATATCAGAAGTAAAAATCTCCACCTCTTTTTTCATTATTTTGCTTTGTAAATCAATTCTCTTTTCCTTTCTCAAAAATGTTCATCATTCGATCTACATACTATCAATCGAACATTAATTTCAGAGGGAAAAAAAAAATCCGTTCCGGCCACACACACAACCCATGCCAAACCGATGACGTCCGCGCAGGCTTCAGCCTCGACGTCGACGAACGTCATCGTCGTGCGTCGCGACGGCGTCACGGACGTCGTCGACACCTGGCCGCCGTCGCCGGTGAAAAGAAAGACGCCGTCACGGACGGAAAGCCTTATGACGTCGTGTGTACCAACGTTGATTCTCTTCGTTCTGATTTGCATCGTCTTCATCGTTCAACACATCCGAATATCGAACTTGGAACGACGTCTAACCTCTCACGAGTCGCTACTCGCACTTTATGAGGTTGGTTTTTCTCATAAACAGAACAAAAAAACAGAAGATAACGGTAATTGAATAAAAAATTGTTTGTTCATCTTTAAAAAGTTCCATCGTTGTTATCAAAAGCTTTCGTTGCTGTTTCTCTCAATTTCTTGTCACATTGGTTTTTTTTTTTGATTGATGTAGGTAGCGCAAGGGGAGCAGCTGGTTGTGATGATAGTCAAGTTGAGGATCCGATTACCTTTTTGAGGTCGAAGAGGGTGAAGGTGTTGGATGAGCCCAAGAGCTTGAATGTATAAAGAGAAGCACCTGCTTTTTGAATGGTTAATTGTCAAAAGAAACGGTTTAGTGAATGGGAATTTGATCAGAAAGCATTTGAAGCTCCTTTTTTATTGTTAAAATAAGGATTTTTTTATTTCGTTTTTTCAATTTTTTTATGACCAATTTAGAAACAAAGCAATTTAATTATGAAGGGCATCGTTAGTTTATTAACTTCTTGTTGGATTATTAGTACTAATTCGCTTTTTTTAGAATTATTTTTTTCTTCATTTTTGTAATATCTTGATTCAACGTTTCTTTAATGAACTTTTCCCTTTCAAATTCATAGTTTCATTTTTTTTTCGTTATCAATCACTATCAGTTCTTAATATAAAGAAAAACCCTAAAATCACTAAATATTTGCGGAAGACCAGGAGCAGATGACCGCCGCACCCACCTGCGCCGACTCAAGTGCCTCCGTAAACCTCCAGCTGTTTTTGTATGTTTAGGCGAATTCGGGGATATTGGAAAAGTGAGAAAATTTATTAGAATAATGACTTCGAGAATATGGTGAAAAAAGGGATATTGAAATTTTTAAGAGTTCCAGTTTAAGTTGAGAATATTATTTAGAGCTCACTAAAATCAAGAAAAGATCACTTAAGTGAAGACTATAGCCGTCATATTTCAACTTTCTTGATTTCATACTGGACTGATTGAACTGATTGAATTTTAAAAATGAGCTTAAATTCAGTTTGTTTTTTCAAAAGCTTGAAAAATAAAGTTCAATTTTCTCTTGTTCTACCTTGAAAAAACGAAAGTTTCTGAATTTAAACTTCACAAAAGGCCTTTAACTCAAAATTCCAATCATCAATTGATCGATCAGAAAACCCTACAATTAGTTGCGTGTGGCGCAATCGGTTCTATACCGCTCAGTAAAACGGCTTAGGATCAAAAAAGGTGACGATTCCTTTTTTCCTTCTTTTCTTCGCAACCCCGTGATTATCGCACGTTATTGGGACCATTCTTCGACGTGTGACATATGTCTAAATCGGTGTCCCTTTTTTCGTTTGACATTCGCCGATTTTCCAGATTTTGTTGCCAAAAAATAAGATTCGATGATTTTCAATATCAGAAACTGAGAAAATGACATTTAAATAACATAAAAAGCAGATGAACTTCGCTAGGAGAAAGAATAAAAAATTATGAATTAGCTGGCTTAGTTAATAAATTTTCTCGAAATTTCACTACGGACTTCACTAAGTTCAAACGTGAGGTCAAAACTCAAATCTGGACCCTACAGTAACCAAATCGCAAACCTGTCGCGCTTGAGAAAACACCCAAAAAAAGAGAAGTCCTTGAAAAAGGTAAACTGATTCGTTTTGACCCAAAGCGGGCAGATTTTAACGAGAGGACGTCGAAATTCGCCGTGACGGCGCTGGGAATTCTCTAATTATAAATCGTCTTGAGTCAATTCTTTTCCCAGAAGGAAAGTTCATAATGGAATTTTTTGAGCGACTTCATGAACTGTCTGAACTCCAAAAGACTTTTCTGCGCCTCTCTAAACGCAATATCAATAATCTTCGGTACTTCCGATCCCATTGTAAGGGAACATTGGTCGGTCGTAACTCAACTGAAAAAAAGGACGAGAAAAAGACATTGAAAAAGAGGAGATCCACTTGATGGTCGGCGGAGATAAAAAGAGCAGTTGGCCATTTAGAAAAGAAGAGCAAATTGCGTTTTTTGCGAGACTTCTTTTCCTTCGACAACTGTTTCACATGGCCAAACGATGCAATCATTATTCATTCCGAGCCTAACGGCCGTATTTCATGGGTCCTTGGTTTACTTCCAGCAGAAGTAGATGCGTGAAAGGACGGGGAGAGTTTCCATAGTTTCGTTGTTTTACGACTGGGAAAATGGGTTTTTTCTTCCTAGTTCAAAGAGAATCGGCTGTTAAGATTTCTGGTCGAAAAAAAATCTTTTAATATCAGGAAGTATCTTTCCTAAGATAATTTTTACAAAGTTAATAATTTTAGGGTTGAAATTTCTCAATGCAAGACAAGAAAAATCTTATTTGAGAGTTCACAGGCAAACCTAGGAGTTTCAGCCTTTTTGGCTCGGGATCGCCTATATTTAAACTTCAGAACTTTTTGCCACTCAAACCATAATTTATTTTTTCTCTCTTAGCCTTTTTTTCCATCTTTTTCTAACTCCCAGCCTGAGCCTGAGCACCACCAACAACAGTTGCGATCGTAAATTAGCGACGTGAGATTTACGAGTGGCTGCAGCTGTAGCGAAAAAGTGAAGAACGCGCTTTGGAAAGAACTTTTGAAAGAATCATTCATTTGGAGCGGAAAAATTGTATTTTCTGAATTAAAAGCGAAAAAATAACACGAATAGGTAGCCTGTGATCAGTTTCCATATATTTTCAGAAAAATAATAAATTCGAACGTCTATTTCTGTTAAATAACGGCAGTGAATAAACTATTATTATATTTCGCTAATCAAGCTAATTTTTTTATTGATGGTATTGCATAACCTTCAAATTCGTTCTGAGATTTGTAAATTTCGCTTTTTAATTCTTACTAGCTTCCATCCAACCAAAGAGTCCACTTAACTCATTCCAAACCCATTTTCTTACCACTAAAAAAAATCGTACATCTCCTTTATTTGATGTGATCATAATCCTAATGAAGTTATCGATTTCAAGATGCCACTGGAAGCGTCCAACACATCGAGACCAGAGTCGAAGCGACGGAAAACACGGCACGTCGACTGTAATTGTCCTCCAGGTATCATTTAGTTCCTCTCATTTTTTTTTGAACGTTACGGTAGCTTGTTGAAGTGCAAGCACACCAGAAAATGCAAATATTCAAGCAATGGGTGGACATTCTTCACACACACACACACATACATAGTATTTACCTTTTTCTGTTTGTGGGAGGTGCCAACAATGGCTGTAAACTTCCATTCGGATGTAATGGCCGGCTGTCAAAGTTTTCGGCGACGGCCAAGGCGACGAAAAACTTCGCAGGCGTATATATTTCAAGACAGTCTTAGAGAAGGGACATTTCGTTATTTTAAAGCTTTTCAAAAGCTTGAAAATAAACTGACCATTGCGCCGGTCAGTAGACAACATGTGTGGCCGAGTCGGCTGTCATAACTTTTGACGGACACCCACCGCATTAGACATGTGTAAGACATCCGAACTGACAATGCGACAAGGTTTCTGAAGTCTTTTGACAAATCACCGCGGGGCTTTTTCAAACTTCAGGTTAAAAACTTTGAATATATGCTTTCATCTGTTAGTGAAAACTTTAACTTTAAATCTCATGCCAGATAATTTAAAAATAGCCCGGGTGAAATTAAATCCGAAAGAAAATTAGAAAATTTACACGCAATGCTTGTTGATGAGCGGTTGATAAAAGTATGCCCGTGACCTTATATACAGCGTCTAGTTCAAAGAAAGTAAATTTTCAAGCATAGATGCCTTATAACACTATGAAATTTTGAATGATGTTTCTCCTTTTAAATCAATTGACAGTTTATTCGATAGTTTAAGATAGTAACGAAGTTCATCCCATAGAAATGTTTGTGCTTCCGAGCTAAGGTTGTGTGCAGAAAAGCATCGATCAATTTCTACGTAGATGCACCGGGGTTGACGCTTGTTAATCAATCAAAGATTTCCGCTCGGTGTGCTCTGAGATTCGTTGAGCAACGTTCCATTTCTACCTGAGGGAACCTTCTTATTAGACGTGAAGTTTAAGGGAAAGAATAGTTCAAAATGTAGAACCAAATACAAAACATGGAAATTTTACAAAAAAAAATATATACTCGGACCTCGGTGTAACGGCCCGTCAGCTTATCGCCCCCTG
This sequence comes from Caenorhabditis auriculariae, assembly GCA_904845305.1. Lineage (NCBI taxonomy): Eukaryota > Metazoa > Nematoda > Chromadorea > Rhabditida > Rhabditidae > Caenorhabditis > Caenorhabditis auriculariae. The sequence continues at coordinate 244,230 of CAJGYM010000096.1, forward strand.
TCCATTGCCCAAGCTTCTGCAGAAGCATCAAAAATGAACCCACAATCTTAACTATACCGATTCACCAAAAAAGAGGTACTTTTCAGGTGCGCCAGGCGACCGAGGACCTGTCGGCCCGCCGGTGAGTTTGTTTTGAATTTAGAAGTCTAGTTATGAAAAATTCGTGGATTTCCAGGGACTTAGAGGAATGAATGGATGGCCTGTACGTAAAATTTCATCATAAAATGATTTTTTTTTTGAAGACTCAAAATTTTTGACTTTAAGCACTTTTTGTTGTCTTTCACACCTTTTTCCTCTTACGTGTTGTGATCTTTCAGGGTTTACCAGGTCTTCCAGCACCCTACTATCGTCGGCCGAGGCTACCAAACACCCAATTTGTTCGTGAAGTTTTTATGATTGATTTTGATACCTATTGGGATTACAATTTTCGATTGAAAACACTTACTATCGAAGATCAAGTTTCCGTTCAAAGTGATTTCGCAAAAATGAACTCACTCTCCAAATTTTAGTTTTCTTTTTCCCTCTCTGATGGTCATTTTTCTTCCGCCAAAATTACTTTGAAAGCTCAATGGGCAATCGGTATCAAAATAAAAAATTTCCCCCATCCTATCCTGAAAGTGATAGTGGTTGTGATCTTTTCAGACAATGGACTCAAAAATGAGCCGAAAATTACGCGCATTTGGGATGCTTTATTCACCGGATGGCCAGTCAATTCAACTACGTGGAATGCCTGGGCCTCCAGGACCGCCGGTACAACTCCTATTTTTTCATTCAACTATTGTTCTCGAATAATCACGGGCTGCTCCGGAATGATCTCGCTTCCCAAACTTAGTTGCATTAGCTTGTTATTCCTACCCTATGCTTAGTTCTTGTGGTGAATGCTGAATATTTTGTTTCAAACCTTTTTTCTGTACTTCAAAACGTACAATTTTAAAAAAAAAATATCTAATTTTTTCCAAAGATGAAGGGGCGAAAGGAAAAAAAAAGACTTGTGGGAAAATTCTAGAATCCCGGCGGATCGCCCGCCAGTGTCTAGGAACTCAAAATTTCGAAGCTTTTATTATTATTTTTTGTGTTTTCGAATGCCATTTTTGCGCTTTGCAGGGTCCGAAGGGTCTACGCGGCTATCCAGGCTTTCCGGTGTGCTTTTTTATCATTTCTTTTCTTCAAATCCAAATTTTACCGATGTAACACGAAAACGCACGAAAATGCACGTTTTTTTTTTCTAAGCTCGAGTGAAAGATATTGGGCGTTTCAGACATATTTTGTCAAAACCATTGAGACAGTTCAATTTTTGGTTCTCTCCATTTTTTTAATGTTTGAAACGCCCAGTCGCACCAATCCATTGTGTCGTGTCGCATTTCTGTTCGAAGATAATATTCAACAGTCACATGTTCAGGGGCCGATCGGATTGGATGGTCCACGAGGCTTGCCGGTATGTGTTTCACTGCCTTTCACTACGTTATCGATCATACCTTTTTCGAATAGTTTTGTTTTGAACTTTTTTAAAAAATAAAAAAAACTCTTTTGAAAAAACAAAAAAAAAACAAAAATGCACCGCTATCGCCTGTTAATGCACCTTCGTTATATAAATGAAAATAGATGCAAGTTTGTATCTATTTTTAAAGTTTGCAAGTAGTTGAACAATTTCAATAACTTTTAAGGGAAATCCTGGACCAAAAGGAGAAAGAGGAGATCGAGGGCCGATCGGTCCGCCCGGTTACCCGGGACCGAAGGGCGATCGCGGCGGCGGCATAATACAACAGCCTCATGTAAATTTTTCTAAACCAAAGTGGAATACTAGGAATTTTAGAACAATAATTGTTTTTCTCTCATAAAGACTTTAAAAAAGCAAAATTTGCAGCCAGCCATGTTGCCTCCACAGCTGGCACAGGGCCAAATTCTTCAAGGACCACCCGGGCCACCAGGGCCGCCAGGCCAACCCGGAAGAGACGGCCGGCCTGGAGTCAAAGGCGATCGAGGCCTTCCTGGTTTCGATGGAGAATCAAAAGTGTGTTCAATCCAGTTTTGCAAGTTCGAAAGTTCTTCAGATTGGACCAAAAGGCGATCCAGGATCGCCAGGAAGAGATGGAATACCAGGAAACCGTGGTCCGCCAGGGGAACGAGGCGAAAAAGTTAGTTTTGTTTTGAATTTCTCTTCTGAATCTCATAATGCTTTTTTTTCTTCGTTTATTAAAGTTTGTGCCGTGATTTGTACTTTTCGGGATGAATTCCAGGGCGAATGTATTGTCAGGCATGACAAGCGTCATCATGGTCACAAAGAACCTGGAGTTCAGGGTGCGCCAGGCCTTCCAGGGCCACCAGGACCACCAGGACCTGCCGGCAGGACTGTCATCGGACCACCTGTATGTTGTGGTGTCTAGCTTTCAAGTCGTGGAAAACTTTTTTCTTAGCATGTTAAAAGATGAGAACTAGTCACCTTTTGGCTTTTTTCCCAATCAATATCCGGGCTTTGAATCGAAAGTTGTATAAGTTCAAGTCGATAGTTTATAAGTGCGACTCAGAAATCAGAAAAAAAAGCAGTAAATCGAAAGATATCTCCGGTTTTTGAGTCTATTCATCAGAAAACGGGTCCTGCACATATCGAAAAAACCATAGTCGTACGATTTACGGCGCCCACCCTGGTCTTTCTTCCCCGCATTTTCTTCAACTACCAAGAACGCCGTGTACATGGGTTAAAAACTCAGAAGAATAATTTTTTATTCTGTAATTTCATTCGTTTGCTCAGTCTTGAGTCTTCCAGGGCGAAAAAGGCGATCGCGGTGAGCGCGGCTATCCTGGCGAAAGAGGCCAGCCAGGTGCGGCTGGAGCTTCAAACCTTCTCAGTGGCGGCAAAACGTTGGTCGGTCCTCCAGGTCCTCCAGGAAGAGATGGCCGGCCTGGCGAGAAAGGCGAAAAGGTGCGGTTGGTTATAGGGTGTCTTTCAGGGACTTGCAGTTCTCTTCTCCGATATAGCTTCTCAAGTTCTACCATTCCTGAAACTTCTCATTGTCATTTGATAATCGAAAGAGTACACTTTACCATTTTCATTTAAAAAATCAGGGGAATTGCCAAGTCCCTGACGTCTTTTGATCACTCACAATGTCCAGAGTGCTTTTGTGTGCTGAGCACTAACGTTTGGGATTTCTGTTGCAGGGTGAAGCTGGTCGACGCGGAGAAGTTGGACCTCCCGGGAAAGAAGGAGCCGTCGGCAAGAAAGGACGTCGAGTACGATTTATAGAAAAAATAATTATGCAAAAAATCATGATTTCCTTTGTTATCTGTTCTATCTGCATGTTAGCGTTGCCGTGGTGTATTCGACAAAATTAAAAAAAAAAAACTAGTTTGATAATTTTCTTAATAATTTAAATTCTATAACTTCCAACAGACATTTCGATTGAAATTTTGAAGAAATTACGAAAAAGCTTCTTTAGTTAGAAAATATATTTGATATTGCATGATCCCAGTCTCCCATTAGACAGCATGCCCACAATCTGTTCTATTTTTAAGGGTCGCCATGGAATTTCAATCATTTCTACAAACGGAACAATCAACAACGACGTGCTCAAACTTCTCACTAAAGAACTTGTCCCGATATTCGCCAATGAGCTGAAGGAACTCCATGGAAAGAAGCTCATTCCTGGACCGCCAGGACCAGTTGGACCGAGGGTGATTGGAAGTTTCTAGGTGTAGAGAATCGTTTTGATAAGAGTCAGGAGACTAGGTGGAGGTTTGTAGAACACGGTTGGTTTCCAAAGTAAAGTTTTTTCAGGAAACGTTTGCCATTTGTAGTTATGCTTAACTCATTTTAGGGCTTTATAAACGTTTTTTAAAAGCTTTCGTTTTCTGATTGTTTTTTTCTTAAATGAATTTCCAGGGCCACACCGGGCCAGCCGGACCGACGGGGCAACGAGGACCACAAGGACTTCCTGGCCACGCAGGCGAGAAAGGAGACCGAGGCGACATCGGACCCCCAGGCCTACCTGGGCAGCCGGTTCGTTTTTAGATTTAAAAAATGACATTTTTCCAAAACATGGTTGTTCAGGGACAAGCCGTCGAATCGCAAGGAACTTCTGCTACCTCTGTTGCTGGTCCGAGAGGTCCACCAGGCCTTCCAGGGCCGCCTGGAGAGAAAGGGGATCTGGGACCGCCAGGATTACCTGGACAACCAGGATCGCTGGGCCTGCCTGTAATATTTCGGACTGTTAGGAAATCTTGATTTTGAAAGCTTTTAGGGACCGCCTGGACCAATGGGTCTACGTGGCGGCTCTGGCGCCGATGGTAAACCTGTGAGTTTGAGTTTTATGTGAGGTCCCAGCATGATTATAAGTGTTTTTTTTTCCTGTGAAATCTTTTCTATCTGAAATCGAGCTTTTTGAAAACATCAATTAATAAAAATTAATAATTTTAGGGAAAACAAGGGCCGGAAGGACCTCCGGGAAAGCCGGGGCCGATTGGACCGACAGGCCTTGACGGTCAACCGGGACTGGACGGTCGACCTGGACAGCCTGGCGAGAAAGGCGATCAGGTTAAATTGGAAAAAAAAAGGATGGAATCATAGAGATACTGTGCTTCGTTTAGTAACTCCAGAGTGGTCCCTATAGGGGCAGCCTTAGATTTCTTAGAGGGCCCTTCCGGGACCACACCACTAACCCCTTTAGAGGCCCCTAAAGCTCTCCAAAGTGGTTCCGATAGGAATTTCAGTTAGTAGCCCCTCTAGGGGACATTTCGGGATCTTTTCCCATAGATTCCGTAGCGAATTCCCTTCTGCCTTTGTTAAGCTTAATAAATTTTCAATTTCGATTTTCAGGGAATTCCTGGCTTGGATGCTCCTTGTCCAACTGGACCTGATGGTCTACCATTGCCTTATTGTTCTTGGAAGCCGATGGATGTGGGTTTTGAGGCATATAATCATCTTCAAAATTTGAAAGCAACTAATTCTCCATCATTTTTCGAATAATTCAAAAGGAAAAAATTACAGAGCAACGTTCGAATAAACTACGGGTAAGAGAATTCGAATAAATCAACCAATTAACATGGATTTCCTTAATCTGGTCGATCATCATTCGTTTAACACTGATTTCCTATGTCTTCCATTTCGGTTGTATTCATAAAAGCGTTTGAAAGAAGCCAAGTTTGCATTTGGCTTGAGATAAACGCTTAGATTACCCCTTTTGCCCTTTCCTCACCAAAGTGCTTCCTTAACAAGAAAATTATTTCTGAAACTTCCGAAAGTGATGAATTTTCCAGGGCAAAAGCGACACCTGGGAGCGGAGAAAGCGGTCTTCAATACCAAGAGATAGGCCGTCTGAGGCGGGCTGAAAAAATGGCCTCGTAAGCGTTTCGTTTTTTTTTGTAAAACTTTTGTTTTTAAGCTTTTTTTACCCTGAAAAATTTTTGTTCATTTTCCAAGTTTGACTTGTTGAAATCCTGTGTATTTTTTGCATCAAGATCTCTAAATTCTCCATTTCAGCTCATATTGCTATTTTCCTTGTTCTTTGTTGCCTTATACGTTTTCCCTTTGCAAATTTGATTCTAATCACTGCCAGAAAACTTTTTTTTATTCAGATGCGCTTTCCAATTTACAGTTTTTCATGAAAACTCAGTTTGCTCTTAAATTCCTTAAGCCTGGTGTCTCACTTCACTATATTTTATCTACATCAATATTTTCCGAAATCCCCTTATGATTTAAATAATCTTATCCAAACGATACGTAACGGTTATGTTGATTTCCGAAAAATGAACGATAATGCCGAAACCATTTTGCTTTGAAATTAATAACCTCCAGCCAAATTACAAACATTTATAATGCAAAAGTAGTAAGTGAAGAAAAAATATGAAAAAAAAACCCTTCAAAAAGGTGATGATACAATTAAAACTGAAAAGTTTTTTGTTTCAATGGATTGAAGCTAACCTGTATTCGAATTGGACTAGCCGCATCACATGGGCAAAGATTCGTGACATAATCTTGTTTCTTTCTAGAAACAAAATACGCCCTGAATCTCAATGGTTTGTATTGGAAGAAAAAAAAGGAACACTATTCAGAGAATTCGACCAGCACGATTCCCATACATAATATACACTGAAATACAAGAAAAACACGAAAAATTAGTTCAAGGCAGCCCATAGGAGGTTACATGTTCTGTAAAAATGGAAGTGCTGCGGTTCGAAAAAAAAATCCCTGAAAAATGACAAAATAAAATTAATGATAGAATATTTGGAAAATGAGATCAATGAAATTATCGAATCGCAATCTACCATTGGGTTGAGATCAGTGAAATTTGAAGATTTTGATGTTTCTTGAATTTTTGACGTTAAATTGAGAGAAAAATAAGAACTCTGAGCAGAAAAAAAATTCCAAAAACAGCGAAAACCAGTGCAAACCAGTACAAATACAAGAATTTGATTGATGAAAAGTAATTCCAAAAGTGAAAATGAAACATTTGTGAACACGAGTGAGGTATAAACAAAAGTCAATGATGCCGGCACAAAGTTTGTTGCGTGTGAGGTACATAGAATAAGAGAAATACAAGAACATATAACAAAGTAGAATCAAAAATCAGTTTTTTTTTTAACAAAATGAAAAATCAGTTAGCCAACAAGGGAGTAAGGTGCTGTCTCTTCTGGACGTCCCTGACGACGACTTCGACCTCCTCATCGGTCGGCTCGATGTTCTTGGCGTCTTCGTCAAACGCCTTGGTCGTCGCCGGCGGCAGCAGCTTCAAATGCAAGTTGTGCATGGTGTCCAACTCCTCGGCTTGAAGGTGTTGACACCAGCCGTTCTTTGAGTCGCACTTGTCCGCGGAAACGCCGCAATCCCGATGAATCTTTTTGAACTGCACCCGCTCAATTTTCGTCCGTATCTGAAGGGCAGAAAGACGGGCAGTTGGATTTGGCTCCCAGCAGGCGCAGCAAAGCTCGTAGATCGCGCGGAACTCCTGAAAAGGTCAATGAAAAAGTCTTGCAATTCATATCCAAAACTTTTGAAGGTAATTTGTTTGAAAATTTTTAGGAAACTTTTGAGATGCGCTTTATGCAGATTTTCCAGCTGGTTTGAATGTCAAATCATAGTGAAATTTGGACATTAAAACTATATGGAGAGTTTTTTTTTTTCTAAAACTTCTGGCTGAGGTTTTCAAGTGAGAGAGCATAATCTGACCCCGAAGCCCTTAAAGCAAGTAATTTTTTTTTCAGATTCCACTGTTTTAATAAAAAAAAAGTCAAGATTGATCAGTTCATCATCGGTTGATATTTTTTTCATTCCAATAACGTTCATTGACTTTTTCTCCTTCAAATCCTTTTACTCTAACAAAAAAAGTGACCAGCATCAATATATATAGGGCTTCCTAACTGAACCCCCCACTTTCTTGCTCTATAACGTATCATCCAAATGTTTTCTTTCTCAGGCTTCGAAAACATCTCGTTGAAAAGGATTTCCTGACTCAATTCTTCGAGATCTCGAAAAAACTCTCTCACCGGCTCTTTCAACCAGCGCTTATGGAACGTGGGTCTCAGTCTTTTGACGTGAACCACTTCGCGCATGATGTCCAGCGTCGGGTCTCTGCCAACGACTCCATAATAGGCGATCATCTTTTCCGGCTCAGCGGGCAGAACTGCAATCAATCGACATAACCAGATCATCTTTAAAACAAACAAAAAATCACCTTCATTGTGACAAGTTCTCTGCAAGATCTCGTACATGACCAAAGAAAACGCGTAGATGTCGGCCATCAAGTACGTGTCAAAAATGTTGTTTTGAACCGTGTTGCTCAATAATTCCGGCGCAAGGTAACGCTGAAAATATCAGATTTCGATACGAAAGACCTCGTCAGCTTCACAATTCGCTTCTTTCTCTACTTTTCTCTACTCAAAGGGAGATAATTTTACTTTGCCGTTTAGAATCGCTCAAAAACTATTCGAATGTCTAGATGAAGATCCCTCAGAGTCGCGAGTTCATTTTTCGAAAATGCGAAATATAATTTTTAGGATAATCGTCTCAAAAACTGGAAGCTGGCACTTTGATGGATCCTTATATAAACCTTGTTTAAGAAAATTTGTAGAGAAATCCAAACCGCAAAGTCAAATTATCTCCTTGCGGGATCTAAATTTGTTTTCAACGTGAACTTTAAAAATTGATATCTCAAAAACTAGAATTTTGCGCAGGTAGCGACTATGAGGGCTCTATATCTAACCATTCAGAGAGATTTTAAGCGAGCTTGTAGAAAAATCCAACTCGAAAAGTAAAATGACTTCCCGTGTTAGGTCGTCGAATGAAAACTTTACTTACTCACTTAAAAAATCCTTCAAAAGACCTAAAGACCTTGTTGAATGGGTTATTCAGAAAAAGGAAAACTGGTTGAAAAAAGATCAAATAAAGTATGAAATCTGGAAAATCAACATAAAAAAAGGAGAAAGGAAAAAAAAAGCTCTTGAGAGATATCACACAGTCTGAGACTCAAATAGAAAAAGAACATTCCACTTCGAAATGAACGTCTATTTCCGATTGATACTCACCACAGTGCCGCCCTTCTCATTGGGAGGTCCCTGGATTCGGCCACTACTGTGATCAAAAGTGACAGCGAGACCCAAGTCTCCAATTGCACACGTCAGGTCGTACCTCACCATTATATTTTTGAGCTTGAGGTCACGGTGTGCAATTGCGGGCTTCACCGTTTCGGGATAAACTGAAATTTTCTTACGAATTAAAATATTAAATCTTTTACAAGACATGCTGGAAAATTCGATCGGTTCGGTCGCTTTTTTGCCCCTTTTTTCAAGTTTTTCAAATTTCAAAAAGTTTTTTTGGGCTTTATCGAGGTTTCGAAATACGTATTCCTTCCTAATTTGATCAGTTGCGAAGTTATTTTTCGAAAACTCTGGTTCAAACAAAAATTTACAAAAGATCACTATTTTTTGTTGAATTTTACTATTTTTTTTTACAAAAAATGCTCTCAAATCAATGAAAACTATTTCGCACTCAACTTTTTTCAATTTCAGGTCAAGTTTGAAAAGTTGACATAAAATTTATTGAAAAAAAATAAACACGAAATCTCCTATTTTTGCTCCGCCAATATTTTGTTTGTCGAAACTTATGAACTGACCAAAATCGAGAATTTTACGCATTTTGAAGACTTTTTAGAACAAAAAAATTAAAATTTCCAAAAAAATGCACTTTTTATAATATTTATTTTTCCTTACTAATAAAAAAAGTCCGTAAACAGCTAATCCTTTATGAAATATCTTTTTCTTACAAAAAAATAAAATGATAATAAATCAAATCACCCCTCATTCCAGCGACGCCCGTGTGAAGGAACGACAATCCATTAATCGTTGATCTCAGCATGATGAACGCCGTTCGCAAATCGATTGGCTTCAAATTCAACTTGAACCATTATTTTCGAAACAGAAAAACCAACCCTTTTGCTCAAGAAATCGTACAGAGATCCAAGATTGTGATATTCCGTTACCAACCAAAGTCGAGTTTGCAGACCTTCGTCTGAGAAAAAAAAAACACTTTTTTTATTAGGAGTAAAAATTGAAAATTACCATGCCGATCGCTACCAATGAATCTCAAGACGTTAGGATGCCGCAACATATTCGTCTGAATCCAGATTTTCGTCAAGAAAAAGGTTATATTTCTAAACCTGATAGATGCCAACTTCTCTCGCCCAAGAATATTCATCGGAAGACTTGAAAATCTTCACAGCCACTTCTTCACCTTTCCAAATGCCGATGTGAACCTTGAAAAAAAGAAATTTTTGTTTTCCAAGGAGGTGTTCAAAAATGCGTTTACACTAGGGCGAAGTCGGAATATTGGATAATGGCCGCCAAAAGAAGAGGCTTAAAAAAGCCGCAAAAAGACAGCAAAAAAGCCCTCCATCCTTTCCAGAATTTTAAAAGCTCAAAGAATGTTGGAAAGAGGAGAGGCAGCAAAAATGGTGCATAAGAGCCCTTGAAATGGCCCAAAAAGATGCAAAAAAAGGAACCTCTGTCACCCTAAAAGGAACATTTCTCTGAAGATTTTTTCGACTTTGCCTATGGAACTATAGAAAAAAGCGAGGTGCAAGTTTGAAAAATAAACCTCTCCAAAACGTCCAGCTCCAACTATTCGAAGAAGTTTGATTTGCAGAGCTATCGTTTTCTCCGTCAGTTGCGTGGGGCCTAAGAAGTAGAGAAATTTTTCCTATCGATCTACTTTTTCAATTACCCGCTGACCCAGATCCAAAACCAGATCCGGTTGTGTCCAACATGACGCGGATTTTTTCGGGATCTTGGTTTTCCTGCGGCGAGAAAACGTCGTTGTTGTGGCAGTTGCAGAATGTGGGAGGGAAGTCGCTACTCGGCACCGAGCAAATGCTTAATTGCCAACAATTAGACGATTTACAAGTAAAAACTTTGAGATTGTTTTTGTTAAATCAATATATTTCTCCGTCTTCCCATACTATCTAGTGAATTTGAGAAAAAAAAGCAATAATAAACGGCTAATGCTCTTATTCCGCTCATTGATTCAACTCTCGACTTTTTTTTACAACAAAATTTGGGAACCTGGCAGATTTGGTTCCCGTCGTGGCGGTTCCAGCGATTTTGTTGAGTTCGGTGGAATCGGAATGATCGTCTTCAGTGGCCAGAGGCATACCGAAAACCTTCACGAAGAACAACCGAAGGAGCGGCTCACGGTGAATCACGGCGGCTGCCGAAACCGCTATCTGAGTTTCAAAAATAACTTTTTTTTTCCCTCTCTGACGGCTGTTTTTGATTTCGCAGGATAACTAACGAAGAAAAACAAATGTCAATTAACCATTAATACCTTATTTAATTTCCTTTTTATCTTCAAAATTTACCAGGAGCAAAAAAACAATAGTCCGCTAACGTATAACCATCCGCTGGGCCCCAGGTTCTGAAAAAAAAAAACAAAGATTTATAAATTTTTACGACTTTGTCTCTGAAACCTGTGGCAAGATGGTTTCATTGGCGCAAAAATGTCGTCCTGCACAGCAAAGTTTAACGGAATCTGTTGTGTTCTTACAGAACGGATCGCCTCGTTCCAAAGGATGATCCATATCGATTTCGTATTTGTCTACGCAGCTATAAATAGAAAGATATGGAGATTATGAATATTTGATTCCAAACAGCCAACAGTACAAAAAAAAATTTAAAAGGTCCCTGAAAATCTCACCCGTAGCCACGAATAGAATGACGCACGTTGGCGATCGACTGGTAGCAAAAACCGTCAGTTAAGCACATACCCTAAAAAGGAAGGATGAAACTATTTCACTCCCTAAAAGCCAAACCCGCCAAAGCTCTAAATCTGTGCCGTTGAATATTCCAGGAAACGCGATTGGCATGAATCCATGAGAGCTCCCGGAGCACCCATTATCCACCGAACACTTGCAAAATGTCAACTTTGACCAGTTTCGGAGATTGTGAGTGACTGAAAGATTTTTTTTTCCGTATACAGTTTCAATATAACTTGATTATTTTAAATTATGTTGGCATGAAACATTCGCAAACTTCATAATTCTGAATATTCTAGCTTCTCTCAAAAAAAGAAACGAGTACTTTTGAAGGTACGGCGTTTATGGTGTTCAGGGTGTAAACACCGAGACGCATAGTCACATACTCCAAAATTTTTTTTTCCAATTTAAAAATTTGCGATTTTTGAGCTAAAGCTCTTAAGCTTACTTTTCTCTAATTGAATAATATAATTTCAAAATACATTTTAAAAAGCTGAAAAATATATAGCAGCAACCTTGAATGATGAATACTTTTAATTGCTGATTACAAAAAAGACTGTTCTGGAAGTTATCCATAGGAAAAAATACCGAGCAGCTCTCAGAAGAGAAAAAAATTTTGATTTCTAAATTGGTGCCAACAAGCTCCTTAGGATCGATAGATAAAACTGAATAAAACGCGTTGAAAACTGGTAAAAAAAAAGCAAGCAATTTCTAATCGAATGCAACTGAAAGTTCCATTTTGACATATATTCACATCTTATAAAAATTCTCGTTTCATACAGAACTATCTTGCTCGCAAAAACAAGAGATTTATGTATAATTTCTTACCTAGCGATTTTTCATAATTAAAAAAAACCTACTGTTGAAAAAGGCAAGTCTATGTTTTAGCATTTGGACTAAAACCGCAACATGAGCCTCTGTTTCCGGATAGTTCTCCGGGGCCGGGGGCAACTCGTCATTGTAAGCCGAGTTTTCTGAAAACAAATATATCGAATATCCTAGATGATGAATTCCCTTTTTCGTTATCATTCTTTTTTCATTTCGTTGCAGGGACATACCTTTCACATTTATGTACAGCGCGAACACGAGGAGGGCGACGTGCCAACCAGTGAATGGCATATTTTCACTGGTTCCCAATCATTGAGAAAGCGAAATAGTGCGTGACAGCCGGAGAAATTTTTCTGCAAAAAAAGAAAAATCTGACTGATTTGTGTGATCAATGGTGTTGAAGAGAGGACGAAAGAAAGTTTTTTATCAAGTTTACGGAAAGAATTGGCAACCACTTGACCTTTAAACTTTGTTTTTTATTCTTATTTTTTTTTTTTTGACTAGGGAGCCATTTTTGATTCGAGCACAAGAATTTTTCGCAATAGATCTCGTTTTGAGTTAAGGCGCTTTAAAAGCTTAAACTAGCGTTTTTTTGTCCTAATTTGCGTATTTTGCGGACTTTGAAGCTCCATAACTCGGAAACAAGATCGAAAGATCGATTGCGAGATATTTTTTCCTTGTTCTGGGATCAGCGGGGCCTAAAGTACACTCCAGCAAAGTTTCAGCAAAAAGTCAACGGGGGGGAGGGGGTAGAAAATGTTCCCTGGTGAGCAGGTTAATGTTCGATAGTGACACTTGGTATGCAAACACATGAAAAATCAACGAGACCCTTTCGAAAGAGAAAAATATTTTTCGAGAAAAAAATCATTTTTCAAAATATTCTAACTCTCAAATTAATCTTTTTTAAACTTGAAAATTTTAGCTACTCATTTGAGTATACAAGCTTTGACGTTGCTCAAAAAGCGACAATTTTTTTCTAGTTATTGCAAATATAAATTAGAACTGTTGCGCTTTTTTAAATTATCTCTTATACGTTAGTTCCGTTTTTTTTTTTTCAATACTCCACAGGCGTCGGTAAAATAAAATGAAAACATCAATAAACGTAAAGCGCCGTGAATAATATGTTTTAATACATCCAACAAAAAAAATTGTAGCTTTAAGTGGCGCCATTCGCCCTACACAACAAAATCAAATTTATGAGAAGAATCGGCGACACGAAGGTGTTGGAGAAAAGTGACAACGAACCGCCGTTTGAAGAAGTTTGTGGAAAAAAAAAGAACGGATGATTGCTCATTAAACGAGGACACGTTATATTGATAAGCGCCGATTGATAAACTGTTGATGAATGTAGTTTGAGGTTTTTAAAATTAAATTTATATTTGATGGGAAAACGATTTATCAAAACTTTAAGTCAGTATAAACGGAACCAGGACATGTAGAAAGTTATCTGATAATTAAAATAAGGACAAAACACGAACACCTCCGTTATTATGATTTCAAATTGACATCATCTTACGATTAGACTGTCTAACACCATGTTTTTAATTAGTTGAGTATTTTATTAAACATTTTACCGAAAGAAAAAATGAAGAACTAGATAAAATATCAGAGCGAGGGAGAGCCACGCAAGTCTAATTCTTGGAAAACAGCGACTTTGCAATCGTCGCACGGGCACTTTGCAAGGTTTTCGTCGAACGCGCATTTCACGTTTGCAGTTTCTCCCGTTGAGAACTCTTTTTTTACTCTATTTTTAACTTTTTCCTTTTGTTTTCCAGAATTTAGATTTTTCTCTGATCTGATTTATTTCTTCATAATAAAAAGTTTAAAATGAAGCAAAAAAATTTTTTTCTTTTTAAATTTTTTTAAGAAAGAGCGATATAGAGTCGAGGTTTTGAAGAGGTCGAAGTGAGAAGTTTGGAGTATAAGCGATCTTGTCAGTTATGTTGGGTGTAAAGCTAAAACAGATGAGCGGTGTGTCAACGCCATTCATTTTTTAACATGGCGGATTTCGCCAAAATCAGAGATGCTTCACATTACTAAAACATATTTCAGCCATGAAGACGGTTATTATCCCATTGTTGATCGTCGCCCTGGTCAAATGTGGAGAGTTCGACTTCACCGTGGAAGTTCCAGCTGGAAAGTTCCAATGCTTCTTCCAGCCTGTGGACATTAGCAAACACAAAATGTTGGAAGTTGCTTACCAGGTTTAAAAAGAAAGTGAAAGAGTTAAATTTATTTTGTTTTCAAGGTTATTGACGGAGGTGATTTAAATATCAACTTCATGTTGCTCCATGGGGGAAGTGTGATTAAGCAGGACGCAATGAAAACTGATGGAGGGCATCGGTAAATTTGAAATTTTGAGATGCAAAAATTTTTCTTTTCTTTTTCAGCATTGAACTGAACCAGGCCGGGGACTACCAAGTGTGCTTTGACAACACTTTTAGCTATCAAACCCGAAAGGTAAGTAACCTGAACACTTATTAATTTCGTTCGGTCAGCTGAGTTTCCACTGAGAAATCGTAATTTAGACAGGTTAAAAAAAGAGAAAAATAGTCAAACATGAAGCGTAATGCCGTGTTCAAAGTGATTTTCGTGAAATGCAGAATGACCTCCGACTCTTCAAAAATTTAATTATATTTTTCTTTCTCTGAGGGCTATCTTTTTTGTTCCCCGAGAAAGAGTAATGGAGTGAAAATTGAATCCTACGGTAAACTTACAGTTTTTCAGGTGGTTTTCTTCGAAATATTCTTGTTTGACGCCAACGGGAACGTCGATGAGAACGATTTATCAGCAATGGCCAAGACCGATTTGGATTTGCAAAGAAGAATGAACGAACTCGGCATCACCATTGGCGATTTTTCATGTTTGTATTGAAATTTGAAAATGAATCAAAAAAAATACTGAGATTTATTTTTTTAAATGGAAAAAAAGTTTTTTTCAGTTTGAGAACGATTGCCACTCTTTTTTTCTTGAATTGCGAAGTTTTTTTAAATTTTTTTAATATAGTCGATTAGTTTTAGTGAAAACACATTTTTAAATTTTTTTGTGCAATGCAAGATGTTTGTTCATGGGTATTTTCAGCGATGACTTAAAATGCAAACTTTTATTTGAATACTTATTTTTAATCAATTACATTTAACTTTATACCAATGTATTTTTGTATGTAAGAATATTATCATGATGTTTCTAATGGTTCCGATAGAAAGTCGTGGAAAAAGAGATGTAAAGAAATATCATACTCTGATATGAAATTTATTCAATAGATCAAATTGTACTTTGTCCGCTCAAAAGCTTCATTATGAAATCGACTTTTTTTATCTGAGGAAGTGTTTTTTTGTAGTTCTTTTTGTAGTTGAGAAAGCCAGAAACTCGAATTATAGTCAAATAAGCACATGAACATTCTCGAAGAGATTATCGAAAAGGTTTTTAGAACTTTTTTAATATTGTTTATTCATTCTCCCTTGAGAGGAAGTTCGATTAGAGCGGACAGAAATTTAAAATTTGAAATTGGAAAATAAAATTTTCAGGCCTCTGCCAACCGTGTCAAAAACCATCTGAACAAGATTGAATATCACCAGGTTTCATTTTTTTTTTTCTTATGGGTTTCAAGAAAATTAAAATTTAATTTAGGCACTTATGCGAGCATATGAAGCTCGAGATCGGGCGATTATGGGAGCCAATTTTGACCGCGTCACTTTCTGGAGTACTGTCCACACGTTGGTTCTTATCGGAATTGGTGGATTACAGGTTAATTTTTTTTAACTGTTGGAAAAAAAAACTGATTATATCCACGCATGTTTGAGACAGTACTACGACGGCCGGTGGCCGGTCAATATTGCGCAGTCAGTTTTGGAGCCAGGAAATATTTTTATTTTTCTTTCTTTTTTGCAATTTGTTAAGGACCTATTTCTCGAGGTTATAAGGTAAGTTACGTCACAAAAAATACACTTTCATTTTATTATTGAAAAACCTATCCAAACTACCGTAATACGACCGGCCTCCTTAAACAGGCGTGTATCTGCATACTGTAGTTTTAGCGCACAGAACCACTTTTAAAAAGTTCAGTTATCAGCCATGATTTTTGAAAGGAATATCTTTAACGATGAAGCATCTAAACCGTTTTTTTTTTGCCTGGTTACAACTCGATCGATGCAGCTTCAATTTTTTTCAATACCGCGAGTTTCTTCTTTTTTTTTGAAGGCCGTTCTGATCTTGAAGTTACTTTTCAAAAAGAAAATTAAAAAAGAAAGCATTTCATTGAAAATTTTTAGGTTTACATGATCCGCTGCCTCTTCGAAGAAGATTCCAAGGTTGGAAAAGTCCTGCGCAAGGGAAAATTTGATTGATTTGTCCATTTAAATATTTGATGATATATTATTTTTATATTAGCTTTCAAATTTTTTTGAACATTGATATGTGTCTCTTTATGCCTTCTTCCTTTCTAGTGAATTTTCGCCGGTAAATTTCAGAGCGATGATTATAATTCAGTTCAAACATCCATAATAATCATCCAATCATAATTCATGTGGTCCGCTTTCTTGCATATTTATTTTCAATACGGTGGCGTTTTTCGATAATAATTTTTATCAGGGGTTGCACAATTTTATAAATTTATTATCTTGCTTGCTTCTTTGATATTCAATTTTATGTCCTCTTCCTTGTGTGAATACTTGGATTTCGGTGTTTACTTTTTTTGTAGAGCTGTATACTTCAAATACAACTGTTTATAGGTACTTGGCAAAAAACAAAAAAAAATAAGCAAAAAAAAAGTACACGTGAAATTCGATCCTGAGCATAAAGCAACATTTTTGGCTTCAAGACAGTGTTTTGGAATTATTTACTGAGGTACTCGTAGATTCAAATTTTGAATGAAATTTAAAAAAGCTACCGGTAAGATTGAGGTCAATGATTTATAATGCAAATATTCAGAAAACTCGTTTTTTTAAAAAATAATTTTAGGACTTTATTTAGAAATCTTAAGAAGAAGAAAAAGTTAAAGATAGTCTTACAGATAAAATCTTCGTTTGAATTCAAAAATGTCATTGGAAACTTGGCTTGGCCCAAAAATGTTTTTTTTTTTGGTTTTTTTCCTCTTTTCCGCGGCCCTTTAGTAGACAATGAGCGGTCTCAACTTTCAATTTCTCCAGAGTTAAGACTAATTCATAGAATAGCCGCCGCTGTGCTCCCGAGAGTCCAAAGGCTGTCGACAGGGGCTGTTATGGTCGTTTTGAGGTGGAACCAGGAGTCGGACCACTCGGCAGGACCTCACTTCACCAGCTGGCGAGGTTGGCGAGTTTATTATCTGGAAATGAATGTTTAAAGGGGGAAAAGCGGGATAAAAATGGGTTGAAACGCTCTGGAAAATTCAAATCATTGAAATGTACAACGTCACTAACTTTTCTTTTATAAATGACCTTTCAAAGTTATGTTGCAAAAATTTTCACTCAATAACCCACATTTGTGAGAGTTTTATATTTACTTTTTGTTTTTTTTTTTGGATGTTCACAAAGTCTTCAAAAAAATAAAAACCGACGGGGCGCCAATGCGCAAATTAAAAAATTTATGAAAATTCAGAAAAAGGGTTGAAAACAAGCTAGTGAAAAAAGAAAAAAAAAAGGAAAACTCACTTGGAAGGACGCTAATAATGAGCTTATGTTTGCTGCTGGAATCCAAGTGAGCGCAGAAGAAAAATATGGTAACAATAGGGAATAATCGGACACATCCAGATCGCTCGGAAACAAATTTGTGAATCGTCTCTGAAAGTTTGGCAGGGTTTAAAAATAACCAAAGACTAGTGCGTTGAGAACTTGATGAAACTCGGTACTTTAGGACACCCTTAGTCCAATTAAGTTAAAAAAAATGCGCGCTTTTTGCATGGTTAGTCGAGTTATGGAATCTCAAAGTTCGCACGCAAAAGACGCACTGGGAGGGAATGTTTTGCGGTGTCTAACGTCCACTGCCAGCAAGAAGCGTGGTGTAGTGGCTAGAGGCCTTGCGCTGTGGAACTTGTGATGCAAGCTCGATCCCATTTTGGTGAAATTTTTTTTTTTTTTGAAAAACATAGCTTGATTTCGCTTGAGAGGATTCAATTCCGCTCTAAAATTAATTTTTTTTAAATTTTATTCTTAACTTTTTTCGAAGTAATTTTTTTTTCTGTACCTGTATTGGCATCGGAATGAAGTTTATTGAACTCAGAGAGAAATGTAATATCGCGATGTACGCCTGGAATATTAAATTCATTTATTAATTAAACGCTTCTCTTTTCAAACCAAATTGGCTGAACATCCGTGGAGCGTCGTAAACAACAGATCGCTGGCCTTCAAGCCACTTCTCAGTCGAAGCGCAAAGTATGATGTCAAAGAGAACGGTATCAAGAACTCCACGAGGAAACGAAGAGTTTCTGGATAAACTGGCGGTTCCACGGCCGAGTCACAGTCGAAAGTCTCGAAAATCAATGAGTAATTGTCCTCGGGGTTGACTTTTTTGAGTTGAGTAGTCACCTGAACGTGGAATAAAGAGTTTTTGGTCTTCGTTTGAATTTATGAGACTATTTCAATTTTTTCCATGCTCTTAATTTTTTCATTATTAAAAGAACTACGAGCAATGGCGGCTCGAAGACGATCAAAAGTTTGAAAATAAAAATTGTTCTGAAATTATAGAAGCACTTTTTTAAAATTCTCACGAACCTCAGCATTAAGTGCAGCTGGCGCAACTAAAATCACAATCAAGAGAAAAATGAATATGAAGGAAAATTTCGAAGCGAACGCCAACGATATTTTTTGACGAATTGGAGATAGTGCAAGGCTCTGAAATAATATGTATAATTAAAGATTTAGTTTAGAAGACAGCTAAGAAGTAAAAAATTTCAAAAGGTGTGCCAAGAAGGTAAAAGTTTTTTGTTTGAGTTCTCGTCCCATCTCTGTTAACATCACTACAGTTTTTGAACTTGAAAGGAAATATAAAAAGATTTCTAATGGCTGAAACGCTTTTAATCTTTTATTCTTGTTCAACTTTCCTCATTTTTATCGTATTTCTGAATTATGTAAATTGTTTGAACCCACCAAAAGAATGTACAAAAAAGAGATGACATATGGAAGTGTGATTTTCCCAAGAAGCAGAGAGCCTTGATAAATGCGACAAGCTGCCTTCCCAAAAGTCCAATATCGAACCAAAGTTGTCACGATCAGCCAGGGAATCCCTAGGGATACCTGCAAGTTGAAAAGAACAATTTAGTTCAAAATTTAACTTTATAGTAGTTTCGTTATCATATCAAGTGATAAGTTGGAAAAGAAAAAAGAAACTCACAGCAACATTCAAGCCAAAAAATATAGTCAACAAGTGTTGTACAGGATAGCCGTCTCGATGTCGGTGCGTATACAGCTAAAATTTTTTTCAAGTAAATGAGATAAAAAACTTGAAAAAAAATACCTGAAGTACAAATTGGCTGACGTTACCGCATAAAGCCGATGTGAGGCATACTAGGTGAAGAAGTGTCAAAACTAGTTGGGCATCTGAACTGGACGAAAATTATCTTGGGCAGTTTATTAAAAACACGAGTTTTTAGTTATAAATCTAATGGCGAGCTTGATTGATGCTGAAACCATGGTCAGATAGCTTTGAAATGTAAATTTTAAAAAAATTCAAGAGAATCCAAGCTTATAAAATTTAGTTTGAAGCGAACTAGGCTTACTTTTTACGAAGTGGTAAAATTTTTAATGCTATTCAAGGCTTTTTTAGTGAGAAAAACACTCGGAATTTCGTTTTTCTCAAGTAAAATGCCTTTCGAAAGTGAATATAACTTTATTTTACCTGATGGCTGTTGAGTGGGCGGTGGTATCGGCCTGTAGGCGTATTCGTCTGTTTGAATCTCGCCGTGGCTCATTCCTCAAAAAAGAAAAAGAAAATGAGAAATTTTTTCGTATCCGACTCGAAACAGAAATTAAAGAAAAACGAGGATTACCACAGCAAAAAAAAAAAGAAATCTATATACCCGCCTCCTGGTCTAGACTTGCAATTTACAAGCTTTTCACATTCTCAAAGATTCTCCTCTTTCGTTTTTCCTTTTCAATTTTATGAAAATTGCAAAGATGTGTAGAAAAAAAGGAGAACTGATTAAAAAAATATTTTTTTGCGGAAAAGGGAAAAAAACGAACAGAAATTTGATACTCAATCCATGGAAATCGGAGAAGGACAAAGGACGTCCATATAAAGGAATTTATTCAAGACAAATCTAGAAGCACTTGGTTTTAAATACTGTGGATACTTCCTTTAAATATTTAGAATAAATGGCGTGTTTGAGAGAAGAAAACGGAAGATTTCTCAAAATTAAAAGTTTGTTCGTTGGGCTCCCCGAAAATGCTCCAAAATAGTCAAGTTTTCATTTCCGAAGCTCAGTTCCTAGGCTTTTTTTTCAATAAGCACGCCATCAAGAGAAAACTCAAAACCTCATATAATTCCGGCGAGAGGCGGTGTTCATTTACGTTTCGCTTCATATGGAACCGGAAGTTAGATTCGAACTTTTGAAGGCGATCAAATAATCATGCTCCGTTTTTTATAATTTTGAAGGAAGATATACTGAACTTTTTTCAGAATTTTTTTAATGACGATAGGAAACGCAGGTTTTTCAAAAAAATTTCCTTGGATAACAGGAGTTAGATTCAAAATACAGAAAAATGGAAAATTTCGTTAATATTTTAAAAGAGATTTAACCAAAAGAACCAGCCAATTTGAGAACTTCATGGTTTTTCTGATGGCGAGAAAGAAATGAGAACGGTGAAACTTGTTAGGATTAGACTCTTTAGAATTTTTTCACAGACAGGATTATCCATTTGCGTCCATGAATAAATTGAAAAGTTGAGGGAAATAGAGAGGTTGAATGTAATGAGTAATGAAGCTCAAGCTGTTTTTAAGCCTCGGGCAAGTTTTGAATGATGAAACTTTAAAAATAAATTTAATGATTAATTTTTCGCAGCTCTATCAAAGGAACCTGGGAAGTTTTTTTTCAACCTCCTAGTTTTCAAAAACAGCAAAGTCTTGTTACCTTATCGTGGAAAAAGCCGTCATTAGGTCAAAATTATCTACTAACAGCTTTTTTGCATTGCTCCTACTTTTGGAGTTTGAAGTATCAGTTCAGAAAGAGCTTTAATTTATGATCTGCAATTAAAGATGAACATGATTTTTATTTCAAAACACTGATTACCAAGTTTGATCTGCAGAAAAATTAAGTCTATTGTTCGGGTAGCCGACCAAAGCTCTGTTGATAATTATCGCCAATTTACCCCTTTTCAGAGAATTTTTTAAAGATTTTCTGAGGATATTGAAAAAAAGGAATGCAAAGTATTTGCAAAGTTTTGAATAGACTTCTTCTCGTTTGAGCTTAAGCCTTAACCAAAAAAGAAACTTTTTACTAAACGGTTTTTGTGAGAGAAAATGGTTGGGAAATTCGATGAAAAAGTTTGAGAAGGTGAGAAATTAATTCTGAAACTCAATGGTCCGTTTTTTTTTTTGCTCTCTCTTCGGCGAATTGAATAACAATTAAGAAACATGAAATTAGAACGTAAACTTGGAGATTGTCGTCGAGAAAAAGAGAATGCAGAGAAACTCAATTGTTTCAAGTTATGGCAAATGGGTTATAAAATAATTTTACAACTCAATCTTTCAACCTTTTCATTGTAAGTTCAAAAAGGAACCAGAAAAATAAACCTGCCTCTAAATTATTCACTGTTTTGGAAAGTTCCAAAATATATATGAAGACAAAAAATGAGTTTTTTTCAAGTTAATAAAAGGATGGAAAAACAGGTTCAATAGAATATAGAAGTATTTTTCTTTGGATGTTTTTGTAAATTATTCATCAAAAATAGTCTTTGTTGGTTTTAGTTTCCCGTTTTTCTATAGTTACGTATAACCTGGTCTGTAAACAAATCACCTGTTGGAGAAAAATGCCAGTGAAATCACCTGTGTTGCTTGGTTTTCGGAAAAATGAGGAAATTTGAGGCAATTGATAATTGTATCGATGAAAGAGCGTTTTTTTTCGCTTTTTCAGTGATAACACAGAAAGTCGGTTTTGTTTTTTGGGAGGAACTGTTGAGAAATTAAAGTTACCTCCCTAGATATATTGTAAGACATGCAAGGAAATGAGACTTGAAAATTGTTTACCGGAGGATCACTAGATTAGGAAAGATAGATACTACTTCCCGCTTAAGAAAATGTAAATTTCAATTTAAATAATCTATCTAAAATCAGCCAGTTAGAAAAGAAGAATAGCAAGAATGAAAAATAAAGGCGCTTGTTTTGTTTTTCTATGGAGCGCTTTATCTCGTGGAAAAATGAAAGTAGTGGAATTGTTGAAAAATTCATGGAATATATTTTGAGCCCTCTTATAAATGCATTGGCGGGAACGGCTTATAGAAGAAATATAACCGTAGTTTTAATTATGCGGCGTCTCATGCTCAATTAAATTTGATTTCGTGATGGTTGGCTTCGGGGGTTTTTAAAGGAGAATTTTTTTTTTCCTTTTGGTGTGTTTTGTAAGTTTCGAGCTTCATTCTAGTTTGATCCACGGTCCATAAACCAATAAAAATGCAAAATTCAGATATAGGCGTCGGAAGCTACGAATTTTAAGACGGAAAAGCTTCCAAAGTCTTGCTTCGAAAAAAAATGTTGAATTGGAAACGCAAATTTAAAAATTTATTTAAAGTTGAGGAAATAATTTTTTTCTTATCAAAATAGAGATTGGAAAGCACAAAAAAAGCATGTGAGCATCTCAGAATTTTGTCCCTAGAAAAAAATTATTGAGACGAAGTTACTCATCGCTTTGAGAAGAGAGGAGAGATTTTAGAAGGAGCTATAAAAAATCAAAAAACTCGTCTTTATAGTGTTTTCGAACAGATATTCATAATTTTGAAACAGAAAGATAAGGTATCGCGTCTCAACAAAAGTCGGAGGTTTGAAAAAAGAAAAAATAAAGTTAGCGATAGACAGAAAAATGAAAACCAAGTGTGTGAGTCGGATTTATTTTTTTTCAGAATGTGTGAAACTAGAACCAAGGACATTTCTTCTATTTATTTCTGTGGATGATTGTTTTCGGGGAAGAAGGAATTTGCGTCACGAAATAAGGAGATTGTTTTTCAAAGCCTGTATGGATATCTGTAGACGTAGGCAAAAATAAACCGTGATTAAATGGATTAACGAAAAAACCCCTACCGTGAATATATCTGGGATCTTGCGCTATAGATCCCAGATATATTCACGGTAGGGGTTTTTTTCGTAAATTTGGCTTGAAAAAAAAAAACTAAGATCATGAAAATGGGACAATTTAAAAATTTTTGAAAGATTCAAATTTTCAAAATCCCTTACAAATTTAAATGTCGAAACTTTACTATGGCTGGAAAAAGCAGATAAAACACCATTGACAGCAGTTGAAAACCTAATCCCGCGAAGCAGTTTTGCGTATTATGTTGTTCATAGCACAGAAAACACCCTCGGCGAAACGAATTACGTGAACATTAATACTGAGAATAGCTGGAAATTTGAAAATATCAAGCTTCATAATCGAAATTTTGCGAAAATGTTTTGTGTACACGAAATATGAGGACCAGGTCGCAGCGAATGTAACGCTATGCCGCGGGCGATATCGCCCTTTAAAATTTTTTTCAATTTCAAGTTTTCTAAAATTTGGTTTATTTTTTGAAAAAATAAGTCGGAAAAACGCAAAGAAAACTATTTAAATTCAAATATCGGGAGCCAGAAGTTTTGGCGGCCTGTGGCCCGATGAACCTCAACCTGTTGGTCTCAAAGAAATAATTTAACGTTTGCGGAGGAGAAAAGCTGTTTCAATGAATCAGAATTGCACGCAAAACCTTCATTACGAACGTTTCACACACCCGGCTCATTTATAAACCAAGCAGACGTGTTTGCCAATGCTTTCTACGACGGAGAACTTTGCCCTGGTCGAGTTTAAAAAGAAGCATGATAAATTTTTAAAAAAAAGTTCTGCAAAAACTGAGTGGGTTCGATCATTTCGATATTACGAGAAGAGTATTGATTATACAGAGGTTACGATTAATAAGGCGTAAATGCTAGACAGCCGTTTTATATATCTCGGCGGAGAAGCCCTGAAACAACCAGAAACAACGAATTAAAAAGAAGAAAATGAAAAAAAAAACTGAAATGATTTAGTCCAAAAGCCTCGTCTGTGACGCCGACCGGCTTAACAACGACGAGGGAGGATGACCCCAAAGGACCAAAAAAAAAAAGAAAGAAGAACGAGCAAAGTTTATTGCTCGGCAGTGAAAAGCAAGGTTGGTGTTTTGAACAGACTCGGTGGGAATTCAATGAACTTTTTTTTTCGCGCGGAGAAAAGTTCTCAGAAATTATTTACGCCGCGTGAGCTTTACAACTTCAAATCCAATAAGGCTACAAACAATATTCTCATTTTTCTAGGTTTACAGTTAAGCTTGAGAAAGATTGAAAAACCAAACATTTTTCATGCTAGAGTTACACCGTTCGCCGGTAGTTAGGCTTGGGCTTTGGGCCTTATTTCTGAAAAAAAGAATGAGTGGGCCAGGCTTTGAAAAAAAAAAAGAATAAATTTCGAATTTCATTAAAAAATCTTCACTTGTTTTTGTTAAACTCCAAGTGAACAAAAAAGGAAAATTGTGACTTTTTTCGTGAGAAGGCTTGAAATTAAACAAGGCCGATAAGCTGACGGACCGGTAGCTTAGAACAAAAGAAGACAGAGGTCTTTTGAACCTCCTCTCTATTTCTTGCCTTTTTCGTGGCAAGTCATTTCAAATATTTTTTTAAAAGCCAGCTAGTTCAATTTCAAACAGAAACTTTAGGTCGCTGTAACTTATAAGAAGAAGATTCAGCTTGAATCGAGTCAGAAGACTTGTTTTTGGAATTTGTCATTAAGGAATCTTTGTACCAATTGGAGTAAAGTCACAAGAGGAAGAATGAGCATGTTCGCAGGACAAGAGATTTTATCACCGAGAAATCGGGCTTGAAAAACTAGGACTTCTGAGAAAATTTACCAGGAAACTTCTCATATGCGAAATAAAAAAAATATGAGATACAAATTTTGATGGAATGCTTTCTGGATGTGTCACTGGTGAGCTGACCCGTCTACATTAGCGTCTGCGAAAATGATCTTTCGACCAATCTTTTGGTCAAAATTTAACATTTCATCTAAAATATGAAATCTTAACATTTTTTTAAATAATATGACCTTTTTTTTTTTTTTTTTACAATTTGAGCTCTAAGCATTCACCGCGTGTTTGCTCTGTGAAAACCTTAGCAGAAAAGAAGCTTGAGTGGAGTTTTTTTATAATCAGCCATCAAACTTTTTCAGTTATATAATATATCACGTTTCTTATCATTGGTCGGAAAAATTAAAAAAAGAAACGAATTAGATCGGGAAGGCAAGTTTTTTTATAGCGTAAAGTGCAAAGAATAATATATTATTGACGACTAGAAGTCGGTCATGTGAAAATGGTTTTTTTCTTCTTGTTTTTAGCAAAAAAATAAGGGATCTATTTGTAACTCTTTAGGTTTCAATTTATTATCCTCCATTTGAGATTCCTTAGCGTGTTTTCTAAGATTAAACAAGCGTAAACTACGCTGAAAACACTAAGAATGAAAATATCCTGACGAACTAAAAGAAGCCTCAAAATTCAAAAGCTCACGAAGAAAAAAAAAACATTTTGTAGTCGAATACAAATTTTTGGAGAATATTTGGAAAATTTTTATTCTTAGAACACTGGTTTTCAAAAAAAAGAGGGTTAGATACTGCATGATTTTTTTAAGGTTTTTATATAAAAAAGAAATTCTATAATTTAATGAAACTGGAGTTAGCTTTCGATGTTCAAATAACTTGCTTTTCCAGAGAAGAATATTAAAAGAATAGGCCCGAAATGATGACGCTCGATTTGATCTTTTGATTAAAAGAAAATCTTTCATAGGAAGCTGAAACTGATCTGAGTGGTTCGGATGTTTCTTATATGAGTCAAGAAACCTTTCAAAATTGTCGTTGACGTAGAGATAGATTGTCAGACTAGACGTTCTGCATGACGCAGAGTATGGTTTTTTCAGAAAATGAATCAGGAGAAGATACAATTTTCGTTCAAATGTTCTAAGGGGAATAACCTTCGATAAGTTTAGATTGAAAGTGAAAAAAAAAGGTTTTTCATTTTTCCACTCTACAAACCATCATCGCACAGATCAATACTGATTCGATAACCTAGGACTTAAAAGAAGAAAAAAAACTATCGATTAAATATCGGCGTCTTGCATCTTTAATGAAGCAAAAACAAGGAGCTCTGCCAAATAGGAACAAATGAAGTGAATTGCAAGAAAAAAAAATAAGACAATTTACCTAATGGACTGGGGATGCGACGCACATACAAAGCAAACACGTGGTGGAAAAAACCCTATTTCCGTCAAGGAGATAAATTCCTGAGAGACCAAACGATTTCCGTGTGCTTTGTTTTGTTTCGGGTTTAAGCTGTAAACAGAAAGTTTGTGTGTAGTGATTATATATTTTAGCGAACACCTTAAAAAATCGTGGCAGCACGGGGAATGGCTGGACGGCGGTCACTATGACGATGCGCCGGTCCTTGAAGCGATCTACGCGCTTTGGTGGGTCAATTAAAAGTCAGCGACCCTTCGAATGAAAACTTTGAAGCAATATGTTGTAACTCTAAACGTCGAATGAATAAAAATGAAAGACTCTGAGTCAAGTTTTTGGATTCAGCAGAGATTTCAAATGTTTTCAGAGAAGAGACTATCCAGATCGGTCTAACTATCCTCTGAAAAATGATTTAATCCCGTTGGTTTCTTGAATTTTAGACTGAAAATTAATTTTCGGTACGTACATTTATTACAAAGTAACTGTGAATCAAAAAAACTCTTACCAAAGTGTTTTTTTCCCAACAGCCTTCAAGTTGTGACATTTTTTTCGAAATTATATCTATAAGTGAGATTATTCGTGAGAAATAAAAATCAATCTGTACTTAAAACGCGTTTCGAAAACTTTTGAAAAACTAAAAAACTTTCAAAGATCCAATAATGTTCACGGTTTTTGTTGGAATAATTGCTTTACAACGCAAACAAGTTTATTCCGCCTTCTTTTTGGAATGAAATGCCCTGGAGTTTGGTTTCCGTCTAAAATCAAAACAAAAACGTTTCTTTCATAAGAAAAATGATGTGAAGTGAAAGATGAAAAAGTAACACATAGAACGGAAATTGTTTTGCTCTTTTTTGCGGAAGAGGGAATTTTTCCCCCTGAAATGGTTAATCATCAATTTTTCGCCTTCATCACCCTTTTCGTACATTCTCGGGCAAGCAGCCACATAATTTGTTATCATAAATAAATTAGCTATGGAAAATATCAACAAATTGATCAATTTTTGAAGTTTTTGGTTTATAAAAATCAAACAAAAAGCGTTGGAAAGATTAAAAAACTCCTTCCGTTTGGGAAACTCAGAACTTTTCATTTCTACAAAATTGCTAATTTGTTCAGACTGTTCAAGGAGCGAAAGTTCGGAAAAAGAAATAGTAAGACAGCGTGAAAAAGTGTAGACAGCCAGACACCTAGCGCGTCTGTGTTCCTCCATTTTTCACACTTTCCATCGCCTTGGGGAAAAATGAAGTCAGTCAAATTACGAGATGCTTGAAATCTTCACGAGTTTGTTCATGTTTTTCATGAGAAACGGAAAATAGGAAAAGCAAGAGAGAACTCGAAATGAGCCGAAACTTCCATGAGATATTTCCCTGTGTTGTTTTTTGGTTAATTATTCATAAAACCGGCCTTTTTCAGTTGCAAAAGCCGTGAATTAGAAATGAAGATGAGGTGTTTTGCGTGGTTTTCGAGGGCTCTCGCCAACGGAGGAATAATTTATTGTGAACTTCAGTTGGAAATCTCAAGGAGAGAAGCGAAACGTATGTTACCAGTAGAGCGCACATTTCTGACATTTTTCGGCTATTTTTTGCTACATTTTTCTTTGAATCAAAAAGGCAAGATTCGATGGATAGTTCGAACAAGGTTCTTCGATTCGTTGGCCACCTCGCTGATCATCTCAAGATCGCAATCTTGGCAGCAGCTTTCATTTTCAAACACCACCGCAACTCGAGACAACCTGAAAAGTCTCTCGAAAGATTCTTAGATGACTAGCGAAAGCGCCTTGATTACCTGGAGAAATGTCTGCTGACCTGAGCGGCCAGTGTCCGTTTAGATGGGAGAAAAAACGGCAAAAAAACGGCCGCCGCTGCGGACAGCGTATCAGATCAGTTTGAGTTGTTCCTAGGCTTCCAGCTATGCGACTTCTGCTTCTCCTTTTTATGGTCTGTATTAACTTTGATGGTCCTCATACAAACTTTTACTTTGTTGTGAATTGAGCGTTCATTTGGCTCTTTTATTTTCAGTTGAGGGTGTTTATTTGCTAGGCTAGTATGCTCTACACACCACCAGCTTGTCACAAAAAAACAGCCAGTTATCGTTAGAGATAGGAAACTTTTTATTGGATCATTTCCTATTCATCGACCTTTATGACAGAGCTAATGGTCGATTGTATTGGATTAATAGAAAAGTAATGCGTTTCCCATCTTGCTTGCTAAGCCTAAGAGAACTGATTAACCTTGGAAAATGATCGAAAATTCAAAGAAGAATGAAAAAGCAACTATGAGTTTCAGTCGATTTGTCCCGACTCGAAAATCTTCAAAACCTGATTTTAATTTTTGTCCAAGTGCAGATTTTTATCCATTATTTCAATTTTAATCCTCAGAAAGAAGCAGAAGTTCATAAACAGTAAGAGAGTCTGATGTACAGAAATTATGTTTTTAAACCCTATAAAGTTTAATATTAATATCGAGTTTTTTTCACAGTCAAATTTTTTTATAGCCTTATAATTTGCAAAAAGAAGATTTTTGAGAAGTCTCTGTAGTTATTTCTTCAAGCTAGCAGTGAAAGGAATATTAAAAGTTCATTTTTTTCTATTTGACAATCGCCAAATCTCAGGCGAAAGGCGCGAAGGCGTCGGCGTACTTGCAAATCGACAACCATCTTCCTACGAGAACCGGACAGGTATTTTTTATTTTCCTGAAAATTACATGTATTTTTCATGCCTCATGTTCCGATAAACAAAATTTGGTTTTGAAATTGTTAAAATAAAATTTTGGATATTTTTTTCCTGAAAAAACGGAAATTAAGTAAAAATTCACAGCTGAAACGTGCAGTTTGAAGTCCATTTATAACTTTTCCTTTCTCTCCTTCCAATGACCATCTTCAAACGAAAACTTTTCAATTTCCTCGTCAAGAAAACGGTTGCAAATCTGTCGAAACAAACTTGACACAGCCAAATTCAAATAAAAGAACGCGGTGAAAAGACGATGACCTCAAAAGCCGACCGAGAACTACATATCCGTCTACTTTTTTCTCCGTTTCCTTGTCATTTTTTGCCTTTTTCCGTCTTTTTTTTTTCGGCTCGCGTGCCGGTTGTTATCACCTCCCATTGATCTCGACTATTACCTTTTTTGGAATTCCGATGGATGATCCAATCATTTATCAGAGGCCGGGGTCAAACGCAATTTTTAAGATGAGATAGTTATTAAAATTTTGGGCACGGAAGCTTTCCAATTCATACGAGGACTGAACGACTCATAAAAATTCTGGAAAAATTTAAGTGGTCACTTTAGGGCTTTGACGTTTTAGTGGCCTTAGTAGTAGTTGATTTAGTGGACACTTAAGTGACTAACTCTTTATAAAAATTTCTCGGTTATATCACTAAAAAATTTTCTGAGTGTAGAGAAGCGCAACGAAAAAGTTCATCACACGCCTATTAAAATTTTGATTCAAACTCAATGTAGATTGTCGCCTACTCGGTTGGACCGCAAATCGAACCAATTCTGAACAAACCTCGACCTACCTGTCAGTTTGGTGAGATAGAAGACTCAAACTAGAACGAGGTTTTCAAAATTGATTTCTAGACGAGAAGCAATGGCTCCACAAGCTGGATTTCGGAGTTTCCACCTTGAATATGTTCGAAAGACGGACCGGCAGCAGCTGTGAGCAGTGCTTGAGGCATTGTGCGGCAAGACAGGTAGCGACTTTATTATTCCTTTGTTTAGTGTGTATCTACAACGTAGATATCTTCTTGCCAGAAGTTACTGTTGACCTAATAGACTTTCCAATCGCAGTCTTGGGATTTTCTCATTTTTTTTTATGAGACTTGGCCTTGCCACTCGAAGTCTCTACAGTTTTATCCTTTATCAATTAGTTATTTTTTAAATTAATTAATATTGATATCTGGGAACACGTGTATTGTAAGAAGTACACAGCATTTAACTTGTGAAGAGTCGTAAATTTCCTTCAAGGACTACGAGAGAATTCAAATAAGTTGGTAGTAGTTTCTTTTTCAAGTCTTATTGGTCCTTATAGTCTTCATATTCTACGTGGCCTTCTTTAGGCGTTTTTTTGTTAATTTATTATTTTCAAAATTTACAATTTCAGCTTCTCCTTTTCAAAAAA
The DNA here is from genome assembly GCA_904845305.1 of Caenorhabditis auriculariae. NCBI lineage: Eukaryota > Metazoa > Nematoda > Chromadorea > Rhabditida > Rhabditidae > Caenorhabditis > Caenorhabditis auriculariae. The sequence continues at coordinate 274,812 of CAJGYM010000096.1, forward strand.
ATGTCCTCTCAAATTTAAAGGAAATTACAGGGAGGCAAGTTTTCCTGTCGATCGATTGTTTTCGACCAAAAATGGATGGTGAGTAACCTGGGAGAATTTTTCAATAGGCAGTTTTTTCAGGTTTGCGACCTGTACTCGATGTCATCGGAACCGAGTCTTGCGATCATACCAATGATCGGCAAGGACTATTTTGAGTCAGTTCCCTTCATGAGTTAATTTTTGAATTTTTATTTGTTCTGAAGATGTTTCAACCAATTTAATTCAGTTTTTTTTTTCATTAATGGAACTGAGTTAGAAAAAGTCATAAATTTTTAAGGTTCGACCCTGAAAAAGAAGCGTAAGAAGGAAAAAATAAAATTTCTTCTTTTTCTTGATTTGAAAGCTGTGACTATCACTCTATATCTGTTCCAACCTTGTGCGATTTTTTTTTCTATGCTACTTGATGTCGACGCGCGCAAGTACTTTTAAGTCCGTACATGCTTCGAATCAATGCCTATTGAAAATAATATCAAATTACTTGCGAATACCTCAAGTCAGGAAAAATGATAAAAGTCAAAAAAACAAAAAAAAACGTGTCTTAGGTTTCTCCTGGCCGACCAACCGTCGGATGACGAGGAAATCGCATCCCTCGCATTTAATATTGACGAACGGAAAAGAGTTTCTCACGATTGCAAACTTCAGCGTCAGGTTCTAGAAATTTCCAGATAATCCTTGAAAAAAATGTATTTGAAGGCAAAAAGACGGCGGAACAAGGTGAACGGCGTGGTGACGGCGACGGAAGCCAACGATTTCCTCTTGCACGACCTTCTTTACGGCACCAAGGTACATTTATTCAGTCAAAATTTCGTAAATGTTTCGATTGGATCATTTGTGATACTTGCACTTCATTTTCAGTGATCCTTATTAATCGATCGTTTTTTCAGACACGTGGAGAAAAGCTACCAAAACGAGTGGAAATATCGTTAAAGTCCAGGCCTACGCGACTCATCTATAAAAGTGGCACGTCTGCAAGCGATTTTCAAGTAATTCCAGTTCTTTATTCAGTCCATAAAACCAACTTTAAGGTTTCTCCAGCCGTCGGGGTTGACCAGAAAACGTTGATCAACGAGGCTAACGAGTTGGCCACTCAGATCGAGCAACTCACCAACTTCGAAGCCCAGGACTTCAGCAAACTTCATCCAAGTGATTTCGCTACCACAAGACCGACTTCAAGTCAAACCACGCCCGATTCGTTCAAACTTTTTGTGGAGCAGCAGCGAGCCGAAGAGATTCTGAAACGGAAAGCTGAGGAAGAACACTTCAGGGCTGTTGAAGAGAAAAAGAAGGCAGAACAAGAACGACTGGAGCGGGAAAAGGCCGAAGAAGAGGCAAAGCTTGAACGAGAGCGGCTTGAGCTGGAGCACCGCATTCGGGAAGAGCAGCGAGTGAAGGAGCAGCAGCAGAAAGAGGAACGACGGCGGAAGAAAGAGGAACGGCGAAAGCAACGCCGATTGGAGCAAGAACGACTTGAAAGACTTCGCGTGGAAGAAGATAAGCGACGGTTCCAGGAAGAGCGGGAAAGGCAAAAGCTGGAAGAAGAGCGCGTCTTACAAGAGAAGTTGCGAAAGGAAGAACAGGAAGTACTCCGTCGACGCGAGGAAGAAAGGTTGGAGAAGCTCCGAATCGAGGAGGAAGAACGACAGAAGCTGGAGAAGCAACGATTCTTGGAAGAAGAACGACAACGTCAGGAGCAAGTGCGACTAGAAAAGCTGAGATTGGAAGCGATTGAACGACAGAAAAAAGAGGAAGAGCAGCGACGTCAAGAACTTGAACGCTTGGAAAAGCTGAGGATAGAGTTTGAGCGAGAGAAACTTGAAAAGCAACGGCGATTAGAAGAAGAACGACTGCTCCAGGAGCAAAAAAAGCTGGAAAAGATGAGACTGGAGGCTGAAGAACGACAGCAAAAAGAAGAGGAGCTGCGGCGCCTAGAAGTAGAACGGTTGGAAAAGCTGAAAAAAGAAGAAGAGCAAAGGAAAAAATTGGAAGAGGTTCGGCTGCAGAATGAACGTCAGCGACAGGTTTTGGAAGAAAAAGCGAGGCAGGAGCATGAACGAATGATAGCTGAGAAGGAACGACTAAGAATGGAGAAGCAGAGATTAGAGGAGGAGAAGCAACAGAAGATTCTAGAGGAAAAGCGAAGAGTCGAGGAGGAGCGTCATCGGCTGGAGATGGAGCGTTTCGAAAAGGAGAGATTGGAAAGAGAAAACCGAGAAAAAGAAAGACGACGTCTAGAAGCTGAGATGGAAGAGAAGCAGAGACTCGAGGAAGTCCGGAGGAACCAAGAACAACAACGGCTTGAAAAGGAGAGAGTGGAGGAAGAGAGAAGGACGGTCGATGAGTGGAAAGAGAAACAGCGGCAAAATATGGAAGAGAGGAAACGAGAAGAGCAACGACTGGAGAGGATCCGACAGGAAGAATACCAAAAATCACTGGCTGAGTGGAGAACCAAGCAGGAGCAGAAGAAATTATCGCCGTCGAAGAAGAGCGGTGGTGACACTTTAGCGAGCAGTTCGGTGAGTTGACCTGTGTTTTCTGAACTTTTTCGAATTTTCTGAATGGGTCAGTTTCAGTTTGAGCCATAGACTTTTTCTTCTGATATCCGAAAATTCCGTAACCGTACTATAATCTTGTCTTAAATCGCAGAATCACTCTTCTTAAGTATTCTTCATGATAAAAAGTCTTGGTAAATGTGTCGAAATTCTGTCCAAGGATTTTTTCAATTAATCGATTCCAAGCATACAGGGGCAAGATCCGAACGTGGTCAGTCAGAGAAAGAGGTTGACATCAAGAATTTTCCCCGAACCGAAAGGGGGTCGGCGGCCCTGAAATTCAGTCTGCTCCTGTATGGTTGAAACAGAAAGTGATTAACCAGAGTAATGTTATGAAATGAAAGAGGAGAGTTGAATTTTCGGACTTAGAGGAAAAATGTGCGTAAGAAAACGCTTGAGAATTTTGAAAAAGTCCAAAAATGGGACCCTCCATTTCTCGAAAACTTGGTCTGGTCAGTTTGGGTCTTAAAAGTGACACAACTTTGTTCGTTTTCCGAATTTTCTGACGAAGTTTATATTTTTGAATCAAGCAGAAAAATTCTCAACAAAAATCTGTTTCATAAATTTCGAAAAAAAGACGAGAATTTGATTTCTCAATTTCTCATTTTTTTGGACCGTCCAACTAGTAGTCTCAAAAAGAAAGAGGATTTTGACTTTCTTCCAAATAAAGGCAGACCAGTCCAATTATTGGTGAAAAATTCTTCAAAACTCGCTAATTTTTTCTAATTCTGGGAGAAAGTTGTATTTTCGTATATACAATGTTTCCCTGAATTTCGGTCTGCCCATGTATGATTCAAAGAATTATTCTCGAGCCTTAAGAAGTTTTTCAACCCTCCGAAAGACGATAAAGCTGCCAAACTTGGCTTCGGAAACGATGCTGACATAGAAGATATCACCGCGGATTCGTTTGCTCCAACACAAGTACCTATTTTCGTGAGTTTTCGTACATTCTCAAATCCCACTTCTGAACGCTTCTAGGACCCGAAAAACGCGCTTTCGACCACCACTAAACTCAGACCAACTGAAATTGATGGCGAATATGGTAATTCGGGATGAATATAAACATGTCAGGAATTTTTAAGATGATTATGAGCAAGAGGAAAGGTTGGACGAGGCGAAAAAGGAGCACGATTTGCTCCGAAACGGGGAAGTCCAGGTGAGCTGTTTTCAGAAGAACGTGAAGAAATCACTTCGAGTTCAGAAAATCGTGCCTAAACAGCATCGCACAGCCGATGGTGAAGCCGTTTTATTTGAGGTCAGTAAGGAAAGAAATTTTCCTTGGGATCTTCAAGGAATAGATTATTATAATCTGTGTGCCACGACTTGAAATTTCACCGAACGACGTTCCGCTGTTCCGCGTTCGCGAAGCGTCTTTCGAATTTAAGTCACGCTTTCAATTGATTTTTCATTGTTGTGGGAGCACATGAAAGTAGAGTACCTTAATGAAAGAAAAAAAAAATTTTAACCTAGGATCGCAGCGGCACAGCGGAATGTCGTTCAATGAAATTTCAAGTCGTGGCACACAGACTATAAAAGGCATCCATGGAAGCGATTTTGCAACTTACCAAGAACGAATACGTTGAGCATTTTGCACGGAAATCATAGAGATGTTCAGGAACCAGTGTGTGGATCTCGAGAAGTCCCAGTCATGGTGATGTTTGCTGGTTCTTTGATGGAATCGAGGCAGCGGCCATTGGTCGGCGAAGTCAAATGGAGGCCAGCCGTGACCACTGCTCAGTGCATGAATCTCTGCAAAATGGATGACGATTGGTAAATTTTTTTTCAAACTTGTTCAAAAAATGAATGAACTATATTCGGTTTCTCGCGACTTGACACTGCTGTTTTTCTCTGCGCCCTCCTTATCTCTCGACGTCTCTCTCATGTTTACGTGCTCTTTCCATGTTTCTCTGACCCCGCCGGTGAGGGAAAAGAGAGACGCAGACACGCGAGAACTGTCGAATCCGTACCGCGCTTCTCACGACTTTTTACTACCGATTGGCAGAACCTCTCTCTTTTGCCGTGTTCAAAGTAATTCCGCGAAATTCAAATTAGCCGTCAAAGAAAGAAAAAGATAACTAAATTTTGGAGGGTCAGAGAAAATTTCGCATTTCGCGGAAATTACTTTGAAGACGGCATTTGGTACACTCGGCATTCCTCTGTGCATGCGCCTTTAATATAACGCCAAAGTCGCAACAACAAAATACATGCATCGAAAAAACGGCACTGCTGTTGAGAGAACAAAAAAAAATGACAAGTTGGCGCGGAATGGGCTATAACTCATTTTAAATGTGCAAATTTGCTCCATAGACAATATGATGGGGTTTTTTTTTGTTTTCAGCATGTCTGCAAATTTCTCGCCGAAAGGATGCGAACTGTCGTTGACGCGTTGGGTCGGTCAGCCTGGAGAGCAACTTCGAGCCGAGAAACGGTCCAGCTACTTGGAGAAGATATGCCTCTTTCCCATCGATATTGCAGGTTTCGCTTCATCTCTTTTCCATTCCGATAACGACCATAAAACAGGGGTTTTAAGGAAAAAGTTCCATTTTTGGTAAACCTTACAAAGTATATCCTGCACGATTCGCTATTGAAAGCCTCATTTTCGAACAACGTCACAGGTTTTCAGGGGAAAAAGTTGAGGTCTTCGCCGAGGTTCACAAGGCCCAAGTTGGATCAGTAATCGAAGTCGAAGACGCCATTTCTATGGATGAATGCGTCACTTTGTGTCTTCGAGTGAGTTGCAATAAGTCGACAGCTTTGAACTATTTTCTTTTTCTTGAATTTCAGGCACGAAGAAAGCGCTTATTTGACTGCAAATCTGCCATGTGGTATCCTGATGATAAGTCGCAGGTGAGAATTTGTATTTCGATATTTGGAAAAAGTAGGTGGAAGTTGGAAAAATGGGTCGAAGCCCTATGAAACGCTTTTAAAAATTCAAGTCTTGTCCTGAATAAAATTTTTCAGAATTGCCTGCTGAACACGGAGAATCGCCACACTCGACCGGACATGTATGTTGCGCAGGTTCCCACAGAAAACACATCACTTTGTTCAAAAATTATTTTAGAAGACTAAAGTCATTTATTTCGAAATCCCTCGAGAGGATGTCCAGTCTCACGGACCTTTCAAATTGATGGTGCGACTTTCGAATTTTCTTTGATTTGATTTTTTCATTTTTAGAAAAAAGATTCGCCACTTCCTCATGGGTTCACAACGTGGTCAAAGTGTAACGGTATGTTTGAAAAGAATCGCCAAAAAAATGAAAATAATTCCCACTTCAGATTTGACATTGGAGAAAACGCGATATCGCAAGTGTAAAGAACAAAAGGACGTGAGAAAATGTCCGAAAGAAATCGTCAAATGCGAAAAACCGACCAAGAAAGCTGCCGTTCCGGGGAAAAGGAGACGCCTTTCAAGAGGTTAGAAAAAATTCTTGAATTTTTTTTTCAAATGGAAAGTTTTAGTGAAGCATCTCAACGTCAAGAAAATCGAAAAAATCGAAGAACCGGCCAAGATTTCAAAAGTAAAAATTGATTTGAGTTGAAAGAAATAAATTAAAATGAATCATAGGTAAATGCAAAGGCTGAAAACTTTGACTCGGAGACGCCATCAGCAATGATGAGAGGTTCTCAGAAGACGTTGAACATCAACAAGATACCGTCTAATGTGACGTCAGAAATTGCTTCCAACTCTACTGCCCCATCACAGAAACTTGATAAGCTATTATCGTGATATATAATTTTTAGGGTTCTATGACTAATAACAATACGTGTACCTTTTTTTCGAATAACGAATCTATTAATAAAATTTGAAATATTTTTCCTTTTTTGCATACTTTGGGTGAAATTCCAGCTCAAACGGCTTTTTCTCGTTAATTTATGAGTTTTTTGCAGTTTTCTCGGGTACCGTATCCTACTCGGTCGTAAGCAGCACGTAGTTGCGGAGAACGCATATTATTTCACGCACAACTTCAGTAGATTTACAGAAACTTTAATGCCACGTTTAAAGTAATAAAACTACACGCGGAGAAATTATTTTTCCTGTTCACAGCCGCGTGCCGAAATAATACCCGCTTCCGCGCCAATATCCTTCTTGGCAACATTCTAACACGGTTTTTCTTCATTTTTTAAATTTCGTTTTTATGTTTTTTAC